>OZ010574.1:144381255-144418755 GCA_963932145.1 Acanthosepion lycidas
GGAAGTTAATATAAGTATTAGTAAAGTATAATAAATATTAGAAATGTTTATTAATCGCTAAACTTCAGTCTCAAATTGACTAGGCCGCATTGTTTCTCTCCCCCATGTTTTCCCTAGTTTCTTCTTTATCATTTTCCGTTATAGAAATGTGTCTTTAAATCTGTTTAAAGTATAATAATCATCATCAAATTGTCGATCATATTACAATTTCTTTTCTAAGATTCATGTTCATTTCCTTCACGTGAGCCTGTCGAATCTTTCCTCTCGCATGTTTCTCCATAGTTTCTTCTGAATAATTTTCTGTTAGGGGAAATGTGTTTTCCCTACAATTGGTAAACATGTGTGATAAACGGAAGTGAAAACTGTTTTCTATCTTTCAGAAACACGTTTCCAGACAATTATCTCTTATCAAACCACAAATTCTTTGAGACCAAAGTTTGTTTAGCCCCAATAAGAAAAGTGGGTTTAATTTCAGAAGTTCAGTAAACTGCGTAAATTATTTATCAAAACCTTATACCAGATAAATTACTTGTACCTTTATCTACTTTTGTATTCGTAGAAAGCTGATTGTCTCTCTAGCATGCACTCTGCTACATATGTATGCGCTGTTCATAAATTTTAGTCTCGAACCATTGTAGCACTTTCAACATCTTTAAGAACATCTAAATATCCATTTAATTTTCATGTGTTCTCATACCAGAAATTGTTTTTTAATTTGTCTTCCTCCTTCGCATTACGTTTCGCAATGCTAATTTTGTTCATTCCTTTAAACTGTATCCTTTCAAAGAAGTAGGAATTACATGAAATATGACGATTCTCTGATTTCTTCAACAAGTGACAATTAGGTTGGCAGATAACGAAAACCAAAATTAACAGTTCATCTAAATGAAATTATGGTATCTACATTGAATATTTACATGAGAATCTACTATCTATATTTCTCATGTTGCCTGTCTGTGTGTCTGTCGTGGGAGTTGTTACGTCGACCAGGCCGCATTTCTCACCCAATTTCGATGTTGTTTTCACCACAAGTTTGCGAATGGCTGACGTAAGGACATGACGGAGCCCGATTTTTTAGTTCAAACTCAGGTTCCGAAAATTTCGATAATCGAAAAAAATCGAGAATCAAAAAAATCTCCTTACAGAAGGAATGATCACATTTCAACCAAATTTAACACCCTCTTAGAGTCTACCATAAGAAGTGTTGTCAGGAAGTTTCATGACCACGGACCTCTAAACAGCACGGAAAATCTATAAAACCCAAAAACCGATACGTCCAGATTGCGCCTGAACCGCATGTAGGTTTTTAGCGAATACCGACCGGATTTACGAGGAGTCAATTGGGAGTCAGCACGTGAAGTTTCAACTCTGAGCGCCCCCAGTCAACCAAAACAAAGTGCAAATCGACAATCGGTCAACTCTTAAAAATGTTTTTCCTGTTGGGTATTTCCTAAATGCAGATTAATTTAAGATCACGCTATGCGCGGGAAGAATCAGGTCAGTGCGTATAGTAGAGTGGAAGAAAACATTTGACCTGAAATTCTGGAATGTGTGCAGGGCCATTGAAATTCGGCTTCTTTATCCCTGCTACCAGGGCTGACTTTGAGCCATAAATGACATATTCGACTTTGTCAACACTTTTGCTTTAATCGTCGCATCTTACCAAAATAAGCACTTCCTTTATTCACGTTTTTAATGCAAAAAACCCGCATACGTGCTAAGTGAAAATGCTTCTGCCCTCAGCAGTCCATTTACGAATTCTTTAAACCTTTTCCTCTAGCCCAGGCCGCATCCCAGACCTGACGAGGAGATTTTGCGCTAAAACAGCAGGGCTTCCTCCCAATCCATTTCAAAGCTAATGCCGGCAAACGGTTAGCGGCTTTTCGTTGTCGCACAAACCAAACGAGCAAACGCTTCATTGCAGCTCATTGCATTCTCATCGTCGGTATCACGTGCGTTAGAGCCAAGATGCATATGCAGCAGTCAGTTTGACCCCGTTTACGGCCAAGCCTTGCGTTTGCCAAATCATGCGCACGTGCGTGAATGCGCGCTAGCATCTTCCATTTTGCGTGAGCTCATTCATTTGTCTAAATCATGGCCATTGTCCAGGCTACACCAATCAATGACAAGTCACGCTCGCTTTAAATAACTTCAGCGCGGCTGCATCCGCACTCACAACTTGATTTTGTCGCCATTAACGCGTCTGTCTTTGGATTAATTGTAAATGTCCTGCTACCGCAAGTTACCTATTTGCTTAAACATTTGAATTACCCATTTTATCTCCGCGTGCTGCCTCTACTGCGGAGCCCAGTCCATTTTAGCGTTTCATACCTATTTCTACCTTTTCGTAGTTCAGTCATGATATTAGAGAGTTAACTGTTGTCGCAAGTTACATATTTATTCAATCGTTTGCCCAACCTATTTTAACTACACCTTACAGTTTTCACTGTAAAGTTGAAGTTTACTTACCTTACCACGGGGCCAAGTACACCTCAGTACTTCACGACCTATTTGCTTAAACGTTTTCATTACCCATTTTATATCCGTGCGCATCCTCTACAGTGCAGCCCTGTCCGTCTTAGTGTTCCTTACCTATTTCTACCTTTTCGTAGTTCTGTTTTGCTAAAAGACAGTTAACTGGCGTCTACTTCAACCTCTGCTTTGCACTCTTCTCAGTGCCGTGGCGATTATCGACCCGGCAGCTTTGCTAAGCGCGCCAAAGTACCATGGCGAGGCAACCTTAGCAGGCGTTCTAAAAAACGCCTATGTGGCAAAGAGAAAGCGGGATGAGGAAACCAAGGTAGATGCCTCTTTGAAGCTTTCCAGTCAATCTCAATGGAGGCAGTATGTTTTGTCATATAAAACGCTTGTTGAGCGTAATTACCGTTTGTACTGAAAATTAGTTTACGCATATTCCTTGAAAAGTAAGAGGAAACTGCATAAACGCTTGCATGACAACAAAAAAGCGATTTCATCACAAGCGCTTTGCGGCCTCGATAGAGCCTGCACCGAAAAGCTACTCGCAATGCAGCCGACGCCGCTGCAACTTCCATTCCATTCGACGGTTTCAGGAGACCACGGCTGAGAAAACTGCACGTAACGCACCGAAAGCTGCGTCAACGCCCATTCGACGGTCCCAGGAATTCATGACTGACAAAAGCGCACGCCATGCAGCCGACGCCGCTGCAACTTCTGCTGCAAGGGCGTCGGGAAGTTCCACGCAAAAGCGCACGAGTCGGCAACGCGATGCAATTTCAACTTCGGCCCCTAGAGTTGTAGAAGGACCTACTGAAAGGTTTGAGAGGTTGGAGACTATTAACCAGCGCCGCCATGACAAGCGAGGGCTCTGTAGCCCAACAAAGCAGTTTTGGTTTAAGATGGCGTTCAACTATGAGACAATTTTGAGGCTTTCCGGTCGCAAAAACTTCCAAATAGGATCCATGTCAGTTGTATGTGGGTATTGCAATGCCAAATAAGGGCCTGGAGACTCTGCAGGTTTATGTTGTTCAGACGGTAAGGTACAGTTGCCACCTTTTCAAGAGATACCTGCTCGATAGAAAGCTCTGTTGGAGGGTTCCAGTCCAGACTCCAAACAGTTCCTCGCAAAAATCTGAGAGTACCATTGTGCCTTCCAGATGACATCTTTTGGTGATAATGCCTTCCGCGAAGTCGATTGGAAGCCCATCTTCAAGGTTCAAGGTCAGGTTTACCACCGGATTGGGTCTAATTTACCGGAAACTGCCACTGATTCGGCCTTTCTACAAATATATTTCATAGCTGACTACAATCAACAGGCAGATCCCCGCATGGGCATTATTCGCGAGAACGATACAGGCCAGGACAATCATCCTCGCAGGGATATCATAATGAGTCTCCAACAAATGCTCCACAAGACAAACATCTATGTCCGCAGTTTTAAGTATGCTCTCGAAATTAACATTTCTGATTTCATTATTGTTGTTGACAAACGGCCCCAGGGAGAGCACGAACGTCGTTACAATGCGCCCGCAAGTAACGAAGTTTCCGTCATTGTCAGCGGTGATCAGCACAACAGATGTGACATTTTTATCGAATCGTGTGGCAGTGGGCTCCGAAGAATCAGACAAACGCACCGGTCCTACGATGCACTGCAATACCCACTTCTCTTCCCTTACGGAGGAGAAGGGTACCACTTTGGCTTTCTGCAAATTGAGTCTACCTTAAAAACAGTGACTTGGGGGGCTTTCCAGCAATTTATGGTACAAGAGGGTGCATTCAATCATCTTCATCGAATCCGGCAACTTTTCCATCAATTCATAATAGACATGGCTGCTAAGATGGAATCCGAAAGACTCTGTTACATCAGATTGAATCAGACCAAGTTGCGCTGCGACTCTTACATTCACCTCCGTGATGCTTTACGAAATGACGCTGATCCACACAATATAAGCAAGATGTGTATGTTAGTTGCAACGTACACAGGCAGTCCTAGATACATGTACGCAAGGAGGCAAGTTGCGATGACATACGTTCGTAAGTACGGTCGACCAGACCTATTTCAAAACTTTCACGTGCGACGACGAACTTCGTTATTTTTCACGTGTTCATGAAAGAACACATCATCACGCCTGCCTATTCGAGAGCAGACTACGTAAATTTGACAGTATGAGAAGCACTGCTACCCTAAGTGTACACCAGTGACAGACAGTGTTTGTCCTTGGCCCTTATTAATTGTCATAGCAAAACAGGGTGCCAGTGGGAATGGGGATCTTCTGAAAGTGAAGGGTACATCGGCATCTGATGGATACAAATTCATCCTTGGCTTACTGTGATGCATTGAACTCATCGTCAACTAATGTATAGTTACAAGCATCAATTGTCTCTCCTCACATCATCATACCATATGTACAGAAATGAATGACCCCGACCAGATTACGGGCCCTTTCAAAAATTCGTGCGAGACCTCTTCGTGCAGCAAAAAATCAATAAAAAGCTTCAGTTCGACACTGCCATCAGCTGTCAGTTTTTGACTACTTTTCACGCCCAGGCTGCAATTAACGTCAAATGTCGATTCAAATTCCGACATTTACGTCGTCAATTCGTAACGGAGACAGATTTTCAATTTGGACTCAGGATTTCAAAAAATTAGGAAATCTGCTGATCGTCCGGTATTTGAGCGGATTACATTCTAAAATTTTGGGCGTTCTTTACAATTCAACCAGAAATACCTACGCGGCCCAGTTAGAGGTGCCTTGCATAGAATGCCGTGTGACGCCGTCGTGACTCAAAAATCGATACAAACCTCCGTATTGACCATGCCCTCAGCAGCCCACTTTCCACTTCTTTATACTTTGTTCTTTCTCCCAGGTCGAATCCCAGATCCGAGTTTTCAATTTACCTCACTGTGTCATGCCGTAGCCCAATTTTTTATTTGGGACTCAAACTTTGTAAAAAAAAAAAAAAAAACGATTAACTCACAGGTGATCCAGATTTAGGGGATTTTAAGTTGAATGTCTCCCTTGCACTACGCATTTAAGCTTTTCACCTCATTTTGAACTCTGTGCAGTGGTCTTCGAGTTGTTAAAAAAATTTGAGCTATTTTTATTTGAACTTAAAATCGGATCAATGTATGGTTTCCAAAGTACCGGGTTAACAAAACAAGGGTATCAACAACCCCGCCCAAGTAGTATGGCCAGTCTCAATATTTCAGCAAACTGGGTTGGGTGTGAAAAAGTATTTGTTGTTAACATTGTTTTTTTCATTCGGTTTTTCCAGTTACGAGTCCTTTTTTAAAGCTGATCGTTTTATGTTCATTTTGTTTAGTTCTTTTTCGTAACAAATTTAATGTTTAAAACATTCTCAGTGTGAGATAGGCAAGAAGTAAGGCATGTAACAACATAAGCACGGCAAAGGGCACTCGTTTAAAGGCAAGGAAGGAAAAAATATTTTAAGTCAAGTAATAGCGATTGCTGTACGAGTCGTACGATTTTCGATTCAAGGACGGAAAACGACGGGCCATGCTGCTACAAATCAATAAATTGAAATTGATTAAAGCAAATATATATATATTTTTAAGTGTGAAGGCAAGTAGGAATGTAAACATCTAGGGAGAAATAGAAAAACTCGTGTGTTTATATTGGGGTCGAGTTTTTTCTTTTTTTTGTTTTCTAAAAGCTATACTTGTAAACAACGAAAAATGTAAATCATGACTCTGAGCTTTTGTTTCTGTTTACAAAACATATACGAGAATGGGGAAAAGAACTTTTCAACCAAAGATAGACATACAATTGAAATTGTATCTGAAACTTTCAAATTATAATAAAAATGCAACCAATAAAACTGAATGAATGGAATTAAGAAGAAATATATTCAAAATCGAATATTTCTTCTAGAAATACATTATTTTGTACCTAATTACAACAGATTATTACTCGGATTAATTTCGAAATATAAGCATTCAATATTTTGAATATAAAGAAAATGAAAAAATTCAAAAGTAGAAAAACAAAAATAAAAAGCGTGAAATAATGTACAATAATTATCGTGCTGAGAAATTAAATCAATGATTTAAAAAAATTAGTTATGTGTTTGAGTATGTATTAGCAAACGCAGTTCACTTTTAATTGTAACTTATATACACGCACACAAATATATGAACGCATCGATACGCACATATACTCAGATAGAAGAGAGAGAGAGAGAGAGAGAAAGGGAGAGAGTTAAAGAGTGAGAGCAAAAAACAGTGAACAGAAATCAACAGAGCATTATGACTTGCAATTTCGTATTTCCAGTAAAGATAAGGAAATCAATTGAAGCGTAAAAATGAATGTTTTAATGGAATGTTGATTCCACTGACCATTACAGAGGAATGCACAGTATTCATCTACAGTAACTTGACATTATCACTGATAAGGGACACACATCCCCATAAATACAGGAAATGGCGTATTTTAGGTGGTTAAAGGTATTTTCAATGCATTTCTTCATTTTGGGCCTATAATTTTTTAAATGCAATCCAATGATTATTCCGGATTTCATTTTGATATTAGAGTGGGAATAGCAATTCATGAGATCATTTTTATTTGTAATGGATACTTAGTTTTAGACTATTGTTACTCAGGTGTCATATAATATCTAATAAATATAAAGTGTGTTTTTTTTTTCCAATTTTATAATTAAATTCTAAGGTATGTTCAAATTTAGTTTATCTACAATGTCAAGTAAACTTGTGTGTATATATTAATAAAGCATAATCAAATTATGGGAATATATTGATTGTTTAGGTAAAATATTTGGAAAGAAATAGATTCAATAGAAATGCATGCCATTTCCTCGGCTTATAAGCGACTCCATTCGCAAACCAAATGTCTGTTCATTATAATTAATTGTGAAATGTGAAATAGCATTGTATTCTGATGAGAGAAGCAACTTTTATTATTTTAGCTATGAGGAGGAACAAGTTTATTTTTATTATTTCACATGCTTTTCTAAATGATTCGAATATGTACTAGCAAAAACCTTAGTGAAAAGAGATTTAATATCTGAACTTGCCATGAGTTTGTCAGATATATTTAAGCCTTTTAGTTTTTCAAACATGTTGCCTTAATTTTGTATTTGTAATTGGCTGATTGTTTCGAGAAGTGTTTTTTTTTTATTTTATGGCTTTCGTAAGTTTATGGCAGCGCTACTAATACCTGATTTAATGGACTGCATTTGAATGCGTGCTTTGAGGGCTTTAGTTATACGATACAGTTTGAGTATTAGAGGGCGATATTAAATTAGTTATACCCTGATTTGTTTTACCTATTAATTGTTTTTCTAAAAACTCTATTAAATTTTGTATTTCAGTAATTATTTTGTGGTTACTTATTTCTTCATATGCCGGTATTTTTACGTATTAAATAATTTGCATCTTTGTATCTGTCCCTATTCATAATGACAATACGACCTCTTTTGTCAGAGGAAATAATGCGAATTTCTCTGTTTGTGTATGAAGTTTCTTAGTGTGTTCATACAAGCCTGTGAAAAAATTATATCATTTTTCCTGTCTAGATTGGAAATCGTTATTCCTTGGTGTATTTGCTAACGAAAATGATGAAAGCATAAACAAAATGAAAAAGAAACTAAATAATCGTCTAAACTATATAGCAAAAACATATTTTCAATAAAAAAAATAAATGTAAATTTCATAGGATTCCATGTCATTTGTGTACTTTGCAGTTATATAATATGATGATTTACTAAACATACCTTAGATGTACCACAAGGCAGAAAGTATGGGTCACCCAGTGAAAATCGAAGTCACTAAAGATTCTTAATTATTCTAGCGAGACAAGCTTGTTAACCATTACACGACAACGATGTGCCCTTTGCCGGTTATACTACGGATCAATTATTTTGGTATAATTTTGTTTATGAAGTCTGTATTGCAAATATAATGAAAAGATATCCTACAAATAGTTATTTACTATTTTTTTTCCTGGTAATTTTATGTACTTTCTTCTTCTTCGCATTTTATTACTGTACATCACAACCGTCAGTTACTTGATCGCAATGATAGACACGTACATTAATAATTAAAATTATTTTAAACGCTAAAATCAACACTTCCCAATACTTTACAAATCGTATCTACTACATCTGAATGTGGTAATGAACCCGAAGTCAATATAATTGCAGTAGAGTTGGCAAAGTTCAGGCTGCAAATTTCTTCTGTGTTATTTTACGTCTCTGAATTGCCAGAGAGTCTATTTCATCGAAGGCGCCGTTATATTTAGCGAATGCACTTCAGTCAATTTTGACTCAGAAGAATGATGGCTTGTAGATGTGAATTTTTTTTTGTGGGACGCCAGGAGTAGACATAACAATCAAAGTAATGATAATGGTGTTTAACCAAGGCTCAAGCAGTGCATTATATATATATATATATATATATATATATATATATATATATATATATATATATATATATATATATATATATCCTTAATGCACTGCTCGTATATATATATATATATATATATATATATATATATATATATATGAACGTCATTTTGTTCAGACTCTAGCTTCTTAGGGATATTTCAAGTACATATAGAGAACATTCCACTTGGATTACGGAGAATGTATTGTTTGTCTCTCAGAAAAACAACGAAAGAAAAATAAGATACTCTTATAGTTTTATAATTGGTAGTTTTATAATTTAAATGCCAATATATTTATTAATCGATAATAGACCTATATTAAAACTGATTCTTTCAATCATTTGTTCGCACCTGCTCACATTTCCAAAAGACTTTGTAATTTATACGTATTCTTAATAAACCATTTTACAGATGAATAAATTCTTTATTAATGTGATTATAAATGAAAGAAATATATCAGTTTGCGTAAATTAAATGAACATTTTACAATTGAAGCACATTAAATAGAAAACTTACATATATATATATATATATATATATATATATATATATATATATATATATATATATATATATATATATATATATATATATAGCCTAGCTCTATTATTTTGTTTTGGCTAAAAGTAGAAAACAGCAGCCGCAACAACAAATACGAATCCCGAAAATACTGAATCGTAACATCAAAATCTGTTAAAACTTCAATGGAAAACACGTTTTGCCTGTTTTGAATCATTTCTCTTGGAAGATAACTCTTGATCTATTTCTATTTTATTAACGAGACCTCAAAACCCTAAAGGCGTAACTACGCAGGTACTCACACACGTAAGTAGACAAAAATAATTATCAATGCATTTATAGAGGTAATATATTTGAATGCATTGTAGAATTTTGAATATTCTGCGCTTTCTTTAGTTTCACGAGTGAAGGTAATTAGAGCAGCGAGGAGTTCCGTACGATCATTTTTTTTTCAATGTTAGAATTAAATATTGTAAAATGTTGAATGGGACCGGATTAAATATTGCAACACATTTGCGAGACCATATTAAACGTGTTCTATCTTTATAGGTTGGGCTCTATTTATATTATAATAATTTGAACCAAAATCTGTCACGGGCATACAATGATATAATCATAAGCCCAGAAAAATGGCGCAATTAGTTTACGTAGAGAGTAACATATCTAATCCGAAAAGCAAATAGACGCAGAATCTCTATCATAAGCGGGAGGACATACACAAATACATAACAGAATGAAAAGAAACAGAAGACTACACCAAATCTAAATCATACAAACGTGTCATGAAAATCGAGACCAATCAACATGAAAAGTGAAGCATACAAGGAGATTCATTACACCAATAATATTCTGCTTTGTATTAGCGCCACTCAGTCGCTTACCTAACAACAGTAGCAACGGATACATATCACAGAATGGCAAACAGAATCACTTATTCCCTGCTCACTATTGACAAAACCTCTAATCAAGATGGGGTTCAGAATTGACAAATATGCCAAAGCCACTTCCAAAGGTGTTAAACTCATAAAAACTACAGCTTTAGACATTGATATTAAGGAACTAGTCCAAGATTATACATACGAAAACTTAGGAATTAACGAAAGGAGACGGATTACAACATTCCTATGTGAAGAAAAAGATCCGAAAAGAATATTATAACATAGTGCGATTGGTTCAAGAAATCGAACTTAATGGGGCCAATAAAATGAAGTAATAGCACACAGCCTCAACTTCATTAAGTTGAAGTTGGATGCCATTAAAATATTGGATGCCAAGAACAGAAAAATGCATAGGCAAATTAGGATGCACCCGAAATCAAATATTCATAGGCTGTTTGTTCAAAAATCTTTAGGAGGTCGACGTCTACTCCAACTTGTACTAACTCTAAAAACTATGATAAGCCGATTGGAAACATACCTCACAAAATCCAATGACCCTCGTCTACAAATAGTTAAATACTAAATCAACTCCGACAACAAAGTAGCTGCAGTCTTCAAGAAAAATCTTAATATACTTGAAATCCTACCAACAAGAAACCAAGATAATAGCGTCTACGCCAAACGAGTAAAGCAGAAAGCAATACAACTTGGCCATATGAAATTGCCAAAAATTAAAAAAAAGAAAGAAAAAAAACTGACGACAATGACCTGCATGGAAAATGTTTAAAAAGAACTAAAGTAGCAGATCTTTACCAACAGAAAATACATTGTCTAGAGACATAACAAGATACCAATGTATGCACTGGAAGAAGCACAAAATCGAAATCACAGAGAGATGGCATGAGCACCAACTAGACACAATTAACCAAAATAACGATGTAACTACCCTGTGGGACATGCCAATTAAAACTTACAGGGAAATAAAAGCCAACAGACCTCATATTTCATAAAAGACAAGAAATTCTGAATGTTTATGCTTATGAACGTAACAGTACAATATGAGAGAAACAACTCCCTGAAAATTATCGAGAAATTGCCAAAATACAAGGACTGGAAATCTTGATCAATAGGATGTGAGGAATGAAGACTGAGCAGTACCAATAGTAATCGGAGCTCTGGTCCTTGTGAGAAAAGGAATAGACAATTTAACTAACAATGTTACAGATAGGATCGACTTACAATTTGTCCGAAAGATTGCCCTGCTAAGAATATCCTATATACTAAGAAAATTGGAAACAGTTAAATAATTATATCCTATGGCCTAAGGACCATAATTTGAACCTGGCTCAACAGGAGGCAAAATAGTAAATACTACCTGCACAAATAATAATAATAATAATAATAATAATAATAATAATAATAATAATAAGAAGAAGAAGAAGAAGAAGAAGAAGAAGAAGAAGAAGAAGAAGAATAATACTTTAAATAACAGTGCAAATCAATTTTGTGCCGTTGTACGTTGAAGTATATATATATATATATATATATATATATATATATATATATATATATATATATATATATATATATATATATTAGATAATATTTTTTAACGTTTATTCAGTAGGGAAAGTGTTCAAAATGTTTTTTTTTCTTTTTGTAAAATAACATTATATATAATATGTAGGTGAAGGAAAAATTTAATCGTATGGACTTTCCGTCCTGGTATGACGATAAACTGCAACCGCGTCTTTGGTAAGTCGATAACTTATCCAACAAATCCACCTCATATCAGGAGGTTTTGAAGATCGTGGAACCCCCTCTTAATTGCTGGCGTTCCCAAGTGCACCCTGATCCCGTGTTTTAGTACCTGTTAGGGTCCCAGCTCTAGGCAAATACTTAACCCCAAACTGACGTCAAAACACTATGAATGTGTAAAAATATGTTTTTATGCCTGAAATACTTTGTAAAAAAAAATATTAAAGTAATATAGTTTTGAAAAAACTATTACGAGCAATACATTTTTGAGAGAAGAATATTATCAGGCTATATATTTTTGGAAAACAAATATTACCAAAAATAATTTTTTCAAAAAAAGAAAAACAAGAATTAGCAGATATACATGTTTTGAATGAAATGTTACCTGCGAACATTATTACTTGAAATCGATTTTTGAAGGAAAAAATACTACCAGAAATAGATTTTTGGAAAACAATTATTACCAAAAAGGAAAATGCTGTCGGCACTAAATAACACAATGAGGTTGATATGCCATAAAACAAAACAAAACAGAACCGTATGAACTTTTAGACGACGATTGTACAGGGATAAATTTTAGATGATTGTAGGTCACTATTACCTTACAATGTGCTGACTATATTTTTTATGAATTACTCTTCAGACGTAATGTGCTCAGTTTGCAATAAAAACGGAGATGTTATTTTTCTTATGATGTTTACATCATATTTACGTCTTTGCAGATTAAGTGTATTTGGGTTTGAAGCCTAATAACATGATATTTTCCTTTTCTGAAAATTGTTTATTTAATACTGATCAGTCTATGTATGGAATGTGATATTACGGAAATGACAAGTTTGTTTGATTTTAACTCGTATAATAGGAGTCAATAGTCATAACTGTAGAAATGCTCATTATACCAAATTCACAACAAATGTACTGTAACCTTCACTTGTTTGAATATCCGATATGAAATCTTTCATGGAGACCCTGTAGCCTTCTTCTGTTCTATCTGTCATTACCACACTTTGCATGGACTATGCTTAATAACTATGCATACAAATTAAAAAAAGAAAGTGTTTAATCACCTATTCTACATGTATGATATCAAAATGTTTGCCAAAGATGACAATGAGTTAAATGGCATCCTCAATATTGTAAAAAAATTCATTAATGATAGCGCTATGGATTTCGGAGTAGATAAATATGCTAAAGTAATTTTCTACATACATTAGGGAATTAGAACATGAAAAAAAAATACAAATACCCATGAACCAGCGAAGGAGATGGAATACAGCATACATAAATCAAAGAGAATGTAAGAAAATAATACTTTGGTCGTGTGCGTTTGGTGTTATTGTGAGGCCGGAACTACCTACACAATAGAATCTTCCAGGTCTATATTAAGTATGCGACACAACACTCTACACAGAGAGACAGTGAGAGCCGCGGACGACTACGAGTATTGGACGCTAACATATAGTAAGCTCCGCTTACACTATCCCGCTAACCTGTTGTTAATATATCTTTCTTACATCTAATCCGTGTTCCGGGCGTTACTGCTGTGGTCCCGACTTTGGCCCCACATCAAGGTATAACCACGAAAAGTAAAATAGTAGCCATAAACCTGTTGGCTGTCCCTGTGGTGCAATAGAGTTTAAAAATCCTTAGTATGCCTCACATGAAGTGAATGGATGCCAAAAACGAAAACATTTCACTTGCTACTGCAAGACCCATCCTAAGTCTGACGTTGATCATCTGTATGTACTCAGATTCAAAGGAAGCAGACGATCAGTTCATCTAGAACTGTCTTACAAAACCACAATAATCTGTTTTCAAAGATAACTGGGAATTACAGAAGCCTGGATGGTCATCCGTATCAAAGAACACGAAAGCAATATGAAAGTATATTCAGTAATAAAGTTAGCCAACAAAAAGAAATGAATTGCAAGTCGCGGAAGAAGTGCCAATAAAGCATGATACACCTTCTTCTGCAGCGGCAAAGAACATAAACAAGAAAGCAAATCAAATGCAGAAAAGATGGCAAGATAAAACTCTCTATTGTCAATACTTTACCCATAACAAACAAGCTTATATAGCAAACTCTGTACTCATCAGTTGCTAAGTAGTCCAGGATAAATTATGAAACCGAAAGTTTTATTCTTGCTGTTCAGGACCAATGCTAGCTAAGTAGAAATTACAAATCACTTAAACTGAAAATTATGCAGATCAAGAAACATTTGACCAACTTGTATTAGCATGCACGAAATAAAAAACTCGGCTTGATAGAGTTCACCAAAATTTGCACTGGAACATATATGAAAATATAAAAATAATGTTATTAACATCTCCGAGAACCTGTTAGAGAGATAGACTTTGCAACAATTTTATTCGAATTTACAATGCACTTAGAACAATTAAAACTGATTGTGACCAAAGACCACGAAAAAGAATGTGTTTTCTTATTGAAATGACAATCCACGAAGATCGTAATATCTCTTTGAAGATCTTCAAACATCTGTCAAAATACAAGGATCTTGAAATGAAAATCTCAAAACCGTGGCAAATGAGGATATTAATAATTGTAGTTGGATTCATTGGACCAATTGAAAAAGGGCCTTAAGGCTCATTGAAGGGATTCCTGGTAGGCGGTTGCTTAAATAAATATAAATATTGTACATACAAGAGGAAGAGTATTATCTATGTAAAAAGAGGTTGGGACACGGAAGGAAATGGCAACCGGAGACATAAGGTCAAACATGGATTCATGACAATTTCTACAAATCCTTTTGTAGAAAAAACCCAAAAAACAAAAACAAAAAACCCAAAAGAACAAACGAACAACAAAAAGTACCTAAGATCACACATATTTTACATAGGTAATAATCTACCCACCCAAATGACTATCATATGTACTTGGCTTTAATCCGGGTGTAAATAAAAGATTCCTAAGAAAGGAGAAAAAATCGCAGGAAATTTCATTCTCTTTTCTGATTTCTTTGAATATAATTTATATGAAATCTTAGAATAAATAAAAAAAATGCTTTTGCAATATACGAGAAAGGAACGAAAATAAATTTACTGCATAAATATTTTTAAACATGAATATTAGAATAGAAACATGTTCTTAACTTCTTGAATTATAGATCATGGTATAGGGTTTGGTTCTAAACATGAAAGTTAAGTTTATAAAGTATACACGTGATTACTATAAAGAGTAAACTGTCCAGATTTAAACAAAGAACATTGTATGGTACTCCAAGTTGATGTCGGTATTTTCAGTCGATGTGTGTTGTGCTGAAATAATCTACGCAGGACCTCACACGCAAAGTCGAAGTTGTAAACATAAAGTAATATGCTCTCATTATTGAACAGAATTGAACAATATTTGACACCAAAATTGACCTTTCACAAAATCATGTAAGGTTTACATAGCCATGTGTTGGCATATATCAGGCCAATAAGAATGTTACCTGTGGCAAGTAATCCACTACAACCTGCTCTATGATCAGCTCATTAGGGTCTAAACCGATTTCCTACACCAAAATTTTATAGTGAGACAGGTGAGTAGACCCAGCAGTATACAAGAACTGTCATGATACATATTATGATGGAGTTGGCTTTGAAATTTGTGTAGGAAGCCGGTGCAGTGATGATACACCGTCGATGGATGGAGGGCTTTCTAAAGTAAAGAGTATTCTCAATTATCTTGATACAGTTTACACCTACATCAACATGACAAAGGTTAGTTTCAAGGTGAAGGACATCGTCCGTAGTTTGTTCTTAAGACAAATTTTACTTAAGAGTAAAATTCTCCGGATTTCAACCCAGATAAATGAAGGAGTCTGGTCGTGTGCTATACTGCACAGTGACCATATGATTACACCTGACTTTTTGCGTTTTATTATGACTATAACGAAAATGGTTGTGTCATGAATGGAAATCAGACTAAAGATAAGCAAATTTTGAATATTTTTTTAAGTGAACATTAAATACAAGTCTGTATTAACGTCTCAGGATTAAGATACAATCTGTTTGTTTCTCGATACGATCTGTACTTTGTCACAGCTATCATTAGCTTGAGTTGATTTTAGAGCTGGTTTCCTATGTGGTCATAAAAATACATGTCCGTGTTCAGGAATGTCCATTAGATGACTGTCCTCTAAGTTATAGACCCGAAAAACGTTCTTTTTTTTTCGAAAATAGCTATCGAAACTCCCGAATCTACACACTTAACCCTGTCTTAAACGGCCCTATCGGTCCTGGAAAGGGACTTAAAAACGTGTCCTGCAATAGTGTATCAATTTCCACATAAGTGAAAAACCATAACCATGTAAATATCAGAAACATATGTTTTAATAGGGTTTATTAGGTCAGATTACAACGGTAAGCGAAAGTTTTATCAGAGAAAGTATAATAACCTATCAGGTTTACTGTATCCGGGTCAAAATTGGCATCATTATTGAGTATAACTTTATTTACGTGGCAGTTACGATGATAACGTTCTTCAAAATTTTAATGCATCTGATAATGAAATCATTATTGTAAAGATAAATACACTGAGTGAACCATACAAAAAACAACGTGCTATTAGAACATTCTGCCCTGTGGGTAAAAGAAAGAGTTCGGTCCGGAATTCAATCGCATATCATCTGAAGAAGGTCGGAGCGTACATTCTCATAAATATGGCAATACAGATGAGGACATCAAGCTGAATGTAGCAAATAGCAAAATTGATATCACATAGCAAGTTCTCCGTTTCTAACGACATTTATATGTTTTTTAATCCATTGTTATCTTCTAGTAGATATACTTCGCTATTCCGATGCGTTTACTGATAATATTGACCCGTATTCAATAGTATGTTATAACAAGTGACAGATTGTTTTATATCCGAACATGTTTCATTTTGAATTGTCTCATTCGTAGGTCGCATGTTGGGTTCCCAATCTTACTAAAAACACATATTATGTCTCTGTAAATTTGATTATTTTTGTTTCATTTACTGCATTTTGCTGAGTTTTCTACGTTTTTATTTCTGTTTTACTACAATACGGTGTCATCAGAATAGCTTTGGTCGCTGAGGTCGTGCTGAACAAAAATATATCCCGTTCTAGAATTCAGATATCTTAAGATCTACTGGAAATGAATACGAAGAGAAGTGGGTATTCTTGATTTACGCACTTCCTACATCTGTGTATCAATGAGCAATTGTTTTTCCAGTGAATATCCTTTGATTAAATCGGTAAAATTAGCATTAATCTACCAACCACTGTTTCAGCTAACAGGGACATGACATTTCAGATTCAATGTAGCAATTCCTACATGTTTCACTCTGAATGAGCCTTAATCGATACAGAAAATATATCCTGGCTATTATACCCAATATATTGTTGGTTTTAATCAGTTGTATTCACGTAACTATAAAAGTGGCCACGTTATCCGTAAAATACTAGCTCATATAAATTGAATCATACAGATTTCAAAACTTAAAAAAGAAGAGGTAAAAACAGTTTTCTGTTAGACTCAATGTCTCCTCAAATGAGTAATGTTGAGTGGAAAATGATCATCGGTTTCTTGGGTTCGCATTTATAAAGCGTCTCTTCATTATTAATGTATTTTGCATCAATCAATTGTTTTAGGAGGCGAAATATCTGTATCTCTGGATTTTATCCTCCTTAGGTTTACCCATACGGATTACCTAGTTTTTTCATAAACTATATACATATATATATATATATATATATATATATATATATATATATATATATATGTATGTATGTATGTATGTATGTATGTATGTGTGTGCGTATGAGTGAGTGAGTGTGTGTAAAGACAGATATTACGGTAGCTATATTTTAAATACATATATACATTTCTGAGAGAGGGAGAGAAAGAGAATACTGGTGGGCAGTAATATCTCCATATCAAAATCCCAGCACAGAAGGAAAAGATCTAACAAATATCAAAGCTCTCTTATCGCGTACAAACGCTAATCTCTGTTTCACAAATAAATATAAAATATATAAACCTAAGAAACACTTAAGTTCAAAAATACATTTAATTGGTTTTCTTTAAATTCCCATTCACCTGGGCGTTTCAGTTAAAGTAAATAAATGATACGAAGTAAAATATTACCTTTGATATTCTCCTTTTCTTTACAAAATGCAGTCATTATTATCATTAGAATCGCCTTTGCTACGATAATTTTGTATCATAATATAATTTTTGTAGAATGTCGGAAAATAATTAAAAAATAATTATAAAATTAAAGGTCGTTACATAAATTAATGAACACATAACAATGGTGTTGACATATTGTGTAAACCATTTGAGAAAGGTTTTACCAAAGCAATTCGTAGAAAACCGAGAATACCTAAATGTCTCTACAAAAACTATTAACCTAGTTCTGGGTGTATAGCCTCCTCTCACTGACGCAACGTAGCATAACTATAGCACGTCTGTAGAGAAATGATCGGACACGGTGCATTATTTACTTCATCCATTGCATGCCTGTATTCCAGCCATGTTATATCAAGTAAGTCGAGTAACTGCAGTTCTTTTCGTAATCCAGTTGTTAGTATGATGTGGCACACAGTGTATCAAATGAAATGATGCTTTATAGAACTGACTCACATGTAAATGCATTCCAAAACGCTAAATTCTAACTTCTTCGACTAAATCGTTACCTACTGTCTTATTATTCTTACTCTCAATATATTCTACAAATCATTCAGTCAAACTTTATTTTGAGATACACTGAAGCTTTTCATCGGGTAAGCTTTAGTAAAACTAAAACGAAACAAAAAAATTTTTGGACAATCAGATGGAAATGAGACTAGAACTGTAATTATAACAGGAAATGCTCTGAATTTGCTCCATTGAATATATTAAACCAATGAAATAAATAAAAATAATATTTGCTCATATGCACTGATGTAAACAGCGGTCACTTCAAAGATAAATTTACGTACAGTTTTAAACGAAATTTATATCTGCAACTCAATATCTATTGTACAAAATATGCTATAAGTACAATATCCCTAAACTATCCCAATACATAACGACGTAACATATGGTCATCTCTACGGAAGTGACGTTTCTGCTGACATTCCAAAGTTTTACAGCATATATATATATATATATATATATATATATATATATATATATATATATATATATATATATATATATATATATATATATATAGTGAGGGGAAAATATTCGTACACTTGAAAAATTGTATTTTTTTAAATGTAAAAGCCTTAAATATTGGCACATTATCATGTATAAAGACACATACTATTAAAAAATAACAATACACTGAATTCATTCTTATTCTAACAGAAATTAATACATTTTTTTTTAAATTCTAACTGGTGAAAAAATTATTCGTAATTTTTAGAATAAAATAATCAATTAATAATGAAGAAAGTATATTCTAGAATGTTCCAGTAATGTTATCAGTAATTATAGTTAACTCTATTAGCAATTATCCGAGCATTCTGCAATTTCTAGTTTTAGGAAAAGGTTCTAATAATGCCTAAAGGTTAAGAATTGACTATTTCACAAAAAACAACACATTTTGTCTCTTTGAAAAGATAGAAACAGTTACAGAACGATTTCTAACAACCAGAATTGTCCTTTTACTACAATTGCTTCGTTCATTGAAAGGTTTAAAGATCGTAATAGCCTCCGAAACCAAAGACGAACAGGTGCTCCGCGGAAGATTTCTCTAAGATCAGCGTTGATATTAGGACAACAGATCCAACAAAATCCACGAGAAGAGATGCATGGACATTTGCGTGCATCAGGGATTAAAGTAACCAAGCGTACAATAAGTAATGAACTACACAAAAAGAGTCTGAAATCGCGCATCTAAAGGAAGACTCCACTCCTCTTGAAACGACACAGAGATGCTAGGCTAAAATTTGTTAGAGAGCATAAGGATAACGAATATTCATTTTGGGAAAAAGTACTATGGACAAATGAAACTTGAATAGAGTTGTTTGGTCATAATTATCGAAATCGTATGTGGAGTAAGGACAGTGAAGCCTACTTACCAAAGAACACTTTGCCAACTGTAAAGTTTGATGGTGGCAGTATCATGATCTCGGGCTGTTTTTCTGCAAATGGTGTTAGGAAAATAACAATAATAGATGTAAAGATGAATGCCGAAAGCTACCAGAATATCCTGCAGGACAATTCAATGCGTTCTGTTGAGAGACTTCGGTTAACTCCTGATTGGGTTTTCCAACTGGATAATGATCCTAAGCATACCGCTAGATCTACAAGGAAATGGTTAGCTGAAAGTAACGTTGATGTCTTGCAATGGCCAAGTCAGTCCCCAGACTTGAACACAATCGAGAATTTATGGCGATATTTGAAAATTCAAAATGGGAAAAGAGCACCAACAAATATCAAGAATCTGAAGACAATATGCCAAGAAGAATGGGACAAAATACGACTTAATTTGTGCATATCATTAGTTGAGACGTACAGGAATAGACTGGTAGCTGTTGAACTCAATGAATGATCAGTATTTACATTATGCGGACCATTGTCCTCATCTTTGTCGCCATATTTGTCACAACGTTTCGGCCGTTGTACGCTCCGGCATTCTTCAGGTGGTTGGAATTTTTAACTGAACCCTTTATTTCGATCCCTGGGGTAGACTGTTATAGTTCCACGTGCCATGTTTGATGGATGTCAGTTATCAGTTATCTCCTGCTAATTTTCCCTGCTGATTCCTTAAGTTTACGAATTTTCCAATGGTGTTCCCTAACTATGATCTCAACATGATCCCACAGGGGGCGGTGATCTCCCTTCGTTTCAAGTTGTCGGTCAAATCTGTCTTAGTAGCGTAAGTGTGGATGTCCAACTGAACGCTTGGAGTTTTGTAGTTGTACATAAACCACATTTTTTGGAAGCCTATGCTCTTCCATTCTCACATAACCAGCCCACCAATGTTGTATCTTTGCTAGAATGGTTTCAACGCTTGTGGTGTTACATTTCTTCAGTATTGCACTATTCATGACCTTACAATTCCATTTTATATCATATATAGCACGAAGACAGAACATGTGAAAGGTGCCAAGTTGGTTTATGTGCCTGTGGTACAGAGACGAAGTTTTAGCACCATAAATAAGGATTGATAGAACGACTGATCTGTATATGTCGATCTGTATTCTGAGAGTATTCCATAACATATGTTTTAGTTTACCGAATGCTGAAAGCCTCAACAGTTGCCAATCAATGAATACAGAAGGAGTTAGACTGACTAGTGCTGGCGGGTACATTAGCCATGTTGATAGTGAGATAATAATAAGGGACATTTTTTCGGGAAAACCTAATTTGACAAAACTTTCCAGAGAGCAGTTCGAGATACAGTATCGAAAAGAGATACACTATCGAATGCCTACAAAAACATGACACAGCAAAAGAAAGACTTGTTCTGAATCTGCGAAAAAAGAATCTGGCGTAGGATTTGAAATCAGAGACGATCTTGTGTCACGACTGGAATCTCTTTCAGTTGATATTTCTGACAGGCTAATGTCTCTTCACTTACCTATCGGCAGGAATAAGCATGCCACATTACTCTTACCATGAAAAGTAAAAGAATCATTGTATTACAACTTCGTGAACTTCTAAGTCGAACGTCATTTCGTGACAAACTTTATATGATGGGGAACGCCATTGTTAGTATTAGATATGGCGTACTCTCCTGGGGTGAAATCATCGGAAAACATGGCGTCGGTAAATCAAATTCTAACGTGGTATTGCTGCTGTCTCTGCAGTGAACTCGATCTTGTAATCACCAACAAAATTTTCCAACAACCAACTTTTCATTTCCTGGGTATTTCTCTTTTTGGGATTTTGTTAGAGCTTGCCTAACATTATCTGTAGTTATATTTTCCCACTCTTGCATAGGTGTATCCAACATTCGATTTTCTTCACGTTGGATCCATTCTGCATTTGGGTTATATTACTTTGGGCTGCTCAAAATATTTTCCCAAAATGTTTGCATATTATCAATAGATGTTGGAGATTTGATATGTATAGGCGCATTTCCAATTTCCCTGTAAAAATCTTAAGGTCCGTTTGGAATATTTTAATTTGCCGATAGAACTTGCATCGTTTTTCGTATCGTCTTTTATTCTATGCCTTTAACTGAAGTTTCTGTTTCAGCATTTCCATGACTGATGTAATTTCAATTAGCCATTTAATTTTGTATTTCCACTTGATCTTTTTGCATTTACGTGTGGAGACATTTGGGTTTCAAGTGAGCTCACCTAATATAGATAGCCCACATTTGATTTTTTTTTATTTCTCGCAGAAATTTTGCCTTCAATGCTGGCTCTCTGTGTTTAGGATTTTTTTTTTTCATTATCTTGAACCCAAGCTTCCCACTAGCTGCTAAACCTGTTGCGTATATGATGATGTTAAGTTCTGTGATATTTCCCGCTGGTTTATCCGTTAACAGTTTTACCAGAGCAGCGTTGTATATTTGAAAAATGTGCCTATTGGACTTCGTCATATGAATTTTAGAGAACTGGTCTCTGTCTGAAAATTGTGTGAGGGTTACTCATCTGAGTAAATGAATGACGTGGATTTTCGCTTCGGTGATTTCAGCTCTGTGGTTTTCAAGGAAATCCAACTTTATGTAGTTGGAGTCATCTTCAATGACATCATCTGCATGACAGCAAGTTATGTCACAGGTAGATTCTCCGATTTTATTTCGAGATGGGGGATATTTCGTATATCATTTGTTTAAATTTTTACCTCATCCTCTATCATATTACCTATTTCCACCTTCATCTCTTTACAGTTTAACTGATGGGTTATATTATTCGGTCTTAAAGCTAATTTCATCTTATCTATTTCTGCATTTCCGAGTCTTTTTCTTTCGCACCATCTCCCTGTGGGCTTTTGCGAGCATATTTGGGTTGATGTTAGATCTGATATCCTTTCTTACAATATTTCCCCACATTTGGTATGTTCTATTCGTGGTGTTCTTCTCTGGGTTTTCGAGATCAGTGAAGAATGATGTCATGACTTGTATATACTCTTCGCGATACAATTTCGTTCGTTTTCTTTTTATTATTTGATTTGGCATTGAGACACATGGCCCAGGGTTGGAAATAGTCCGGGTTTGGTGACCTAGTGTCTCTTCGTTTTTGGAAGAGTTTGTTTCAGTGGCAGATTTTCAGCCGTAGACTCGTTCCTCTCTGGGGTACGCGTCCCTTGTTGACAGGGGTGACGACCTATCCAGTATGAAGTTTTATTCGTGATTATTGAGAATCGTAGGAATTTTCATTTTAACCTTGACCGTCAAAGAGTAATTATGTTCATGGACGACACTCAAAGAAAAAGCTGAGAGCACGTCCAACGAATGAGATTGGTACGGATGGCGAATAAATCAACATATTCACAGTTAAATAGTTCGTAATTGAGTACTGTGATATGTGAGGCAACATATGCGTACAGAGATGGCACTGACTAATCTGAGTTTTAACTTAGTATAAGTCAGAGTGACCACTACCATGTGGAATATCTGACTTTATTAATGAGAGATACATCACTGAAAAAAAAAAAAAACTGAAAATTGAAAATGAAAGATATTAAACTTTAAATAAGATCAAATAGACTTAGAATGAAATCAAAGGAAAATTTCGATTTAAAAGTGTTAAAAAAATTTACAATTCCTTAAATTGGAAAAGGATCGCACAAGTGTCCTTCCAATATTCAACCTTCCGACACCAATGAGTAATACTTATTAAGTTTTATAGGGTAGACCATCAACTCTCCTACATTTTGGTGGAAAAGTTATCAAAGAGTTCATTCGAGAAAGGAGTAGGAGTTGAGTCAAGAAAAATAAATAAATAAATAAAATTATTATTATTAAATAAAATATTATTATATTAAATAATATATTATTATATATATTATTATAAAATATCATTATCATTTTATTATTATTATTATTATTATTATTATTATTATTATTATTATTATTATTATTATTATTATATTTTAGAATGATAATTGAAAGATAAATAATAAAATCAATTTGACTAGTAGGAAACGAAACAAAATAATGTCATAATTGAAAACGCTTTTCCACATATTTGAAATGCATTAATTTAGCTACGTCCACTTGGTCATGTAACAAAAAGCATAGGATAATGAAAAAAGGCCTCAAACTCAATAAAACAAAGTTTTGTCATTAAAATGTGTATGTTATTATCGAGAAGAAAGTCCAAAGTATATTTTTTTTAATATTTTTGAGATTTTTAAAACCTTTGTAGCACGTAGTAAATTTCGGTTAAATATCTTGTTTTTTTTTTTTTTTTTTTTTTCCTCAGCGGCTGACCAAAGATAAAGGTTAGATTTTTTGTGTATTTTTTCCGGTGAAAATTCCATTGATTTGGAAAGTCTTGCAAAATTCAGATAATTGTCGGCATTATTTTTGAATTTTTTCTTTAGAAAATCTTGGCAATTTTTTTTTTTATTCATTTGCTAACACCCACTTTCTTAATTTCATGAAATTGCGAGAAATAAAATTTTTAGGTGGTGGTGAGGATTTTTATTGGTTAAAAACAGGGCACTTTTTTTGTGAAACAGTTACGCGTTTAATCGAGAAATTTGCTCTCAATCGTAAAATAAAAAATGCAATAAAATTATGACATTATTTAATTAGAAAAGCTTTTAATTGCTTTTGTAAATAAGTTATATTAAGAACACTATTGTCTGAAGAAATAAAATTTCCTAATTTCTAACTATTCTATACATGGTATAATCCTTAAAATGTCACGTGATTTATAATCCTTAAAATGTCACGTGATTTATAATCCTTAAAAGGTCACGTGATTTTAGTGTCTGACGCACTGCAATTATTTCACTTTTAATTCTGTTCTGTTTCACCATTAACGTCTTTGCAAATCATCCCCCTTCAAAACATTAAAAAATGTTTTAATTTTCATAATTGCTATTCCCTAAATATTTTTATTTTATGAATTTCTTTTAGTTTGGGCCATTCTTCAATTAATCAATTCTTTGTGTAAGGTAGTAGAGTTAAAACATAGAGACGAAATGCAAATTTTATAAAACTTCTTGAAACTTAAGTAAAAGTCAATAAAATATAAATAATTACTGAAAATTTGTTAGTCCTTAAAAATTACTCGGTTGTTCAAAACAAAAAATGTCCGTTCACTTAGCTTTCGTACATTTATATCATTTCTGGCCATCAATAAATGCTCTCATCACCTTGGAACCTTCTCTGGAAACCAATAAAGATGAAAGAAAAAGGGAAACCATCGTTAAGAAATGCTTGTATATTAGTTTTATCCTATAAGTAAGCAATATTTATTTCAAATCAGATGCATTTCACTTTAGATTTTCTAATTCTACTCACATAACTTATCACAAATCAAACATTTAATTCTGACAGATTTTTAAAACCTATAAATTTGTTTGATTACACATTTCTTAAAATTAAGAAAATGGAAAATAAATTTAAAAATCGAGCAAATATTTGAGATTGCCACCTATATATTTTCTATCTGAAATACACCAGAATATTTTATTTACTGGAAATAATAAGTTTAAACATTTAGCTTTCAATTAAAACTGAAATAAAATCTTCAACAATGTTTTTATTTTTACTTTTTAATATTTAATTTTAATCCTTAGGTATTGCAAATTCAGCGGTGGTTCCTACATTACTTTACAATTAATGAATAAGAAAATGTGAAAGCATTTAAATGACACTAAGTGTCGTCAAAACATCTTTGAATGTAAATAATAATAAAGAAACCGGCAACAATGAGATAATGATCAATGATAAACAAAATAAACATTACAACTCTAACAACTTTTCTATATGAAAAATAAAAATAAAAGGCATATTTTTAGTGGACACTCGTATTTGAGCAGGTTCTGCATTTATATATTTATTTTCGTTTACCAGCCTGAATGTTAGAGAAACCTCATAAAAGAAATTTTTGCAATTTCTTCTAGGATATGAATCTGCATCCCCTAGGTCACAGGTAGTTTATGATAAGCCCACCACATCTAAACCAACTTAGCCATGAATAACAGACTATCAGGTGAGGTCAATTTAATGTCTGTAAGTGAAATTTCTCACATCATAGAATCTCTTGAAGTTTTTCATATCAGCTTAATTTAATATCCAAATTTTTCTCTAATGGATTTTCTCGAACATTCAAGCCGGCAGACGAAAATAAATAAGTATACGAACGAATAGGAAACTAGTGTTTTCTAATAAACATCTAAACTCACATTGGCCTTTTGTTTTTGTTCTGCTATACATTTATTCAGACTAGATACTCGTTATTACACCTCTGCATCATTTCAGCCTTAATATGTTGTGTGATTATTAAACTCTACTTTCCTTTGCAATACAATATATATTACCAAATTATTATTTAGCAGGAATCTCATTGTACCTTTGTTTCTGCGTGAAAGTTCTCGCAATGACATTTCCGACATTCGCTAGTAGAATCATATAAGTGATCTTATTAATAATTAGAACTGTACAGAAAATGTCACCTATTTACTGCTTCGTTTAAAGCAAGTTAATAAATTTCATTGTTTTTGGTGAAACTTTCTGGTTCATTTGTTATTTGCGAAGTTTCTGTGTGGAATCATACGCAATTCGGTGCCAGTTTCGGTTAATATCAATTTAAGAAATTTTTATCATTATTGTTATCGAAATTTGCAAAATAATAAAAGTAAATTTTACAGACGAGTAAATAGAAATAGACAAAATAATTACACATACCGACACGATAGAAATCTATAATTTGAAATGAAATTATGCGAATATAAATAGAAAAATACTGTCTACTGAACGGAGAAATACTGGCTTGTAACGCTCTGAACACACAAGATCGTGTAAGGTGGCATAGTGTTTATGGAATCTTCAGTATGGAGACTAAGATGCATCCGGCTTTAATGTGATCAAAAGTTTCCGCCTACCTTATCATGATCTCTTCAAGAAACCGTCGTAATATTAAGATCTCTGGACAAACCCCAAAGGATTTATATGCAAAATGATAGTTAAAAATATAAATATCCAACGTCAAGAAATATTGGGACTATATTATTTGTTAACAATGTTCAGTAAGGCAACAGAGGAATTTATATTCCACTCATAAGATAACCAATATATTTTTCATAAAACTAATATAAGGATATTTAACTGAAACAAAGCATGAAATGATGCATCAAATATGGATTGTGTTTAATTTAAGGGATATAAATACAACGAAATAAAAGCAATGATGGAGTTGTTCTACAAAATAATACATAATGCATTAAGCAGGAATTGAATTTAATTTACGGGATATAAATACAGGAAATAAGACCGCCGATGAAGTTATGATACAAAGTAAGAAATATTGCATCAAATATGAATTCGATTTGGTATAAGGGACAAAAATACACGGAATTAGACCACTGAAGAAGCTCTGATACAAAGCAAGAAATAATGCAGCAAACATACATGTGAATTAATTTACGAGATATAAATACAAGAAATTATAGCACTGATGAAGCTATTACTGGAAATAATGTGATACTGTCAATAGGAAAAAAAGACTTTTCTTATCCTAAAAGTAATGATAAAATTCATATCCAGCATAAAGAAATGAATAAAAAATAGGCATAGATTCAATAATAGTCTGGAATTATAAATTGGATTTTTCCCAAATATTACACCCATATACATTACTATTATAGATATGGTAAGGTCCAGAATATACCTCTAAATTTCTAGAAGGAATTTAAAAGAAAATCAATTGAGTTATCATTCTAGACACTGATATTTGCGTAAAATAGGTAACGTGTAAGCTTCAAATTTAACTGTCATAGAAAAGGAAAATAGCAAGGAAGGAATTGAATTTAGACTATAAACTTATGTCGTAATAAATAAACAAGGAACTTTTGTTACTGAAGATCTAAGTCGCATTAATGGAAACACGTAATAAAGAATTGAACATTTAAAGGATATTATAAAGGAATTAGAATATTAAATCCGTATAGTGTCGATGACAGAAGAAGAATAAAAACGATAGAAAATTAAAAATTGTACATAGGTTTTTAGAGACGAAGGATTTGTAGTAGAAATCCTGCAATATACAAGTTTTCGTATTTATTTATGAAGACGTTTATGCAATATAGAAATAACTGAATAAAGATATTGGAATATTTTCTTGATGATTTGAAGTGTGAAAATATAGCATGAAACGCGGAAAATCAAAGACTGGTTATTTGAAAATATTAAATAACAATTTTATAAATGTCAATTAGAGTGAATGTGTTTTTTTTACAGTTTCTTAATTTAAAAGAGAAATAATTCCATCTAAATATAGTCACTGATTAGATTTGGCCTATAAATAGCATAATATTAAATTGTTTGACATATAATAGGATTCATACTATTATGACTAATTTTTTGCGCCGTCATTTTCTACGTAAATTGTAAATTTAAATTTAATATATAAAGTATAACGGACAAAAATAATATAATATGTAACTAGTTACATAGGAGATATATGATGTGTGTAATTCTGCATTTGACTAGAAAAAACACTTCATTCCAACATCTAACATTAAACTGTATCTTCTAGTATTCAGATTTCTAGCATTCAGATTTCTAGTATTCAAATTTGTAAAAGTACAACATATCAATAGTTACGCCTTTTTTCTGTGTTAAAATAATTTAATTAAATTCCTAAACTTTTGTTTACTGACTACCACTAGCCATTTGTCCGCAACACTACCTTCCAAAATTTGGCATGAAAGCCTTGGTAAATTAATTAATTTTGTGAATTTTATCTCAAATGAAAAGTTGTTATCTCTATCTTTTATCTACGTAGATTGCGTGCGTTATACTTTTCTGTAAATCTTAATCTTTAAGTTTTTACTTAATTTAAAAATGAAATTGCAATTCATTCTTTTTAAAAATTGATCTTTATTATTACAGAAATTACAAGACTTCAATATATAGTGTTACCAATTAGTGTGGTTGCTTTTGTCACAAAAAACGGCCTCAATTCGATGTAGTATGAACGGAACAATCTTCATATTTTATCAATGATAGTTTTTTCCAACCCTCTAAAACATTTGACGATTGCCTGCTTTTCCTTGAATCACTTGTTTTATCAGTTCCCGCAACATTGAGATCAAGGCATGGAATATTAGGATGTTACATTAATGTAGCCATCATGAAAGTTATCTATTAACATTCTAGGCTCATGAGAAAATAGGTGGGCAAGTAATTGGAATTTCGTCAACAAATCAGAAAATAATAAAGGTGAAGAGGAAATGGGTTTCGAGTAATTATTATATAATGACATCAAGAATAAATTTTGCGATACTGAGATCTATATATTTTCAAATTCACTGGTTATTTTACTAAGAATAAATATTTAATATTTTCTTATTTACCCCCGGCTATATTTTACCAGGTTAGCTTCTGAATATTTGTTACTTTATTTTCCGAGGGTAGTTTCAGGTTCCTACATTCTGAATTGTACTCCGAACAATGTGGCATAGTAGCCATGATCGTGTGTTGCTGTAAAAGAATAAAACCCGATATAATACCCTCTTTTATGACGATATTATCAGGAATCTATTTCTTCTCTGAGCATTTTCCTTTCAGGTCGTAGACTATTATGGTACTCCACGATACGCTGTCCTTTGTAACTCAGAGTAAAGTTTAATTTTGTATTCTTTCCTAATCCATCATCTGCCAGATATTTATACAAGCTCTTAAAGTAAGTTAAGCGTTGCTTTCATCTATCTTGACTTCAGTATATTCTTTGAATGCCAGATATTCCAAAATCTCTTGGCTCATTACGTGCCTTAGAAATTGCAATTGTCTCAGTCTGATTTTATGTATAAACGTCCTTTTTATTTATTTTTCCTCATAAACTTTCTCGTTCCTCACATTTTTAGTCAATGGTATTTTCAGCATCGTAGTACAATATATCTGTTGCTTGAATTATTTACTTCATCTTCAATGCTGCATACGATTAATATTACATAACAATACAGCCCTCTTTTCTTTGTATGTGGCGAAATTATAGTCTTTTATATGACTTCATTTAACTTTTGGAAGGCATCGTCCAAAATCAAAATGTGTCTTCCGATTTGATGTCGCATTTTACGTTCTCAGCTAAAACACTTCCTAGTTATTTACATTTGTATTTGCTGAAAATACTGTTGATGTGCATTTTATAACCAATGATATATGTTTGTTGTTTAAGAGAAATCATAATAATGTAGTATACTAAATGAACTTATAAACTGTATAATTATATAGGGAAAAAGTCAAATATATCAATATTTCTCGTAACACGCAAACTAAAATGTTGCATTATTAAACAACCACGTCTTAGATAAGAATGCCCACATTATTTGTATGATGAATACGGATGTTTACTAAAGAAATATATATTTTTCTAAAGAATCTATCAGAGTCTCTTTGAAGCTACTGTTCATAGCGCCAACAAGGAAAATCGATAAAATGACATAGGTCTCTTCCATTTGTAGAAAAACACTTTCTTTTTCTCATCCATTTTCATATTCTTTCTTCGGCTTCATTTTCAATCTCTTTTTCTTTTAAAGTCCAAAAGCTCAATTCAGCAAGAACGAACATTCCCATTTTTGCGTAAAACCAGCTATTCTCTACGAAATATACAACCCGAATCAATTTCTTTCGCGCCACATCAACGGATACTTCTTTTCCTCGCACCTTTCATGGCGTCATCCCGTTTTGACAGACTAATGCATAAAAGCGTGTAATTTACACAAATGGAAGTGAAAAAATGTTTATATAATTCTCTAAATATATGTATGTTTATGAGAATATATAAAATTACATACACGCACAAATAGAGAGAGAGAGAAAGATAGATAGATAGATAGATAGATAGATAGATAGATATTAGGTTGGTGCAAAAATAATTTCGTTTTCTCACATAGTAACATATGTTAGAAAACGAAATTATTTTTGCACCAACCTAATAGATAGATAGATATCACCTTACCATTTTTTTGAAATAACATTACATATAATCCCGTATACTTTATATAATAGTTGGAACACAGCTTGTATAGAAATATTTCTTTCGAAATGACATATGAAAATGGCCATGTGCGTTCCAAACTGAGAAATCAATTCCATTTACGCATACGGCCACATCACTTTGAAATATCGGTTCCCGTTCGATCAGTGGAGATAACATCGAAACTGTTGGATAACTGGATTAGTAACGGTATGGTAATACCAGGTGCTGTAATTTTTTGAGGTGGAAGAGATCCAATGGATAATGGTTTGAAAGTCGAGTTCCAATTCCATTTGTGTTTATAGACATTTACAGGCAAATACAGTTGAGAAATGTATTAATCCAGCTCTTCTCCCACTAGGCATGGTTAATTAGAATATATCATTAAAACAATTTATTATCTCTCCGCTCACACATAAAAATTCTTATAATCTAAAATACTTCCTGAATTTAAATAAACTGCAAAGGGTTGAGAAGCTTCAGAAAATTAATGAACACATATGCATACACGCAGGCTCTACCTCTATTTCCCTCTCTTTCTCTTTCTCTCTCTCTCTCTATCTATCTATCTATTTCAGACACATACAGACCCACACACACATATATACATATATACAAAATGTGCGATTGAATAATTGTCGTCTAATTTAATCGAAAATAAAAAAAAATCACTGATATCACACTTTAACAGATATTTTTACAAAATCACACAAAAATATATTGCAATCCCAAATATAAAATTTGTCTATAAAATCTCCATAAATCGCTTCAACAACGGCCTCCAGACGTTTTCAGAATATCCTGCATATATTTTGAACAGTCTCCTTTTTTACGATGTTGAATGCTGCCATAATCATTGCCTTCAGTTCGTGTTAAGGGTTAAAGAAGTTTTGTTGGTCTCTCGCTCAACCGCGCCTCACACATAATAATTCAATGTCAGATCTACGCTAAATAATAAAGTAAGCTTAGATGGTAGGTGAGGTTAGTCTTTGTTTTTTTTCATGTCACGATATACGGGAACATAGGACATGCCATCATTGAAGATTGGTGAAAATATGTCAGCAACAATTGTATCGGGATTTTAGACAAATATGACATGTTCGATATTTTAAAAGAACATTGAAGACAGTGTTTGGATAATGAAATGTAAAGCTAACAGAAAACAATGTTTTGTAAAAAAGAATTAAATTCACGAAGCTTCTTAAAGGGGGTTGTAGATAAATTTATGTGGAATTTACGATATTACAAATAGCAACAGCACGGCAATACATAGCAATATTTAAGGTGAATGATCAAAATAAAGTAATTACCGTTGGAAAGTGGACAATTATATACTAATAAATTATGGCTATAAAAATGATATGTAATTTATTATATATATATATATATATATATATATATATATATATATACAGAAACATAAACACACACACACTAGCACACACACACACACACACACATATATATATATATATGCATATTAAGGTAAAAGAAAAAAGCGTAGGCAATTTACAATAAATTCACTCCCTTGATTTAACTATATATATATATATGTATATATATATATATATATATATATATATATATATATATATATATATATATATATATATATATAAACATAAGCACACGCAGACTAGCACACACACACACATAGACTAGCACACACACACACACACACACACATATATATATATATATATATATGTATATTAAGGTAAAAGATAAAGTGTCGGCAATTTACAATAAATTCACTCCTTTGATTTAACAGCGAGTTTTGTCAGCAAATTTGATTATTTATAATTTTAATGTAAAAATGTGAATCATGGTGCATTTAATGATCTATGTGCTCTAGTCTTTTTGTTTTTTTTAAAATTTTCCATTATACCGAAAGGGTTTTATTAACTTTTTTAAGTTCTCAAAATATACAGGAAAGGGCATCTGTACGCGTGCAAAAAAAAAAAAACTACATATTAAGCACACGTGAAAAGAAATTGACATTACGGTGTGTGTGTGCGTGAGTCTGTGTATGTGTGCGTGTGTCTGTGTGTGTTTGTGTGGGTTTGTGTGTCTGTGTGTCTGTGTGTGCTGCTACAGTAAAATTTGCTGGATCAAAATGCCTAGGGCACAAGATCGATCCCTACCGGGCATCATATTTTCTTTAGCAATATTTCTCGAATGAGCAGGTCGATATGCATGATACACACTTTTTGAAATAAACCAAAAAATTCAAAAAATACTTGGAAATATTTTAAATATGAGCAGAATAACCTTTGAAGTATTTCGATATTGAAATACTCATTTTCTGCTTATACATACCGTATATACTCGGGTTTCATGCAATTTTTGAAGCTAAATTTTAGGGGATCATATCATACACGAGATTAGCACATTCAGTGATGGCCCTTTTTACGCTATTAACTAAACTGTATATCCCCTTACAGTAGTCAAAATTCAAAATTAGATCTTCAAATTACGGATTATTTTGTCCAACCCGACAGAGAACAGCAGCACTATCAGCAAGACGTGCTAGCTCATCTGAATCAGAATTTGCAGGGACGCAAGTTAGGACGAAGATGTTCATTCGCGTCCACCCCACAGAGTTCGCCTTAGAAACCTTGCTTACTTTTACCTATGGGGGTCCCTGAAGGATTTTTTGTATCGCAGTCAACCGACTATATATGCGGCCATTGGAAAACTAATCCTAAATACATGTACGGCAATTCCACTATTTATTTTGCCAACTTTGCCCACGCAGTGGTCAACGCTACCAATAAATGTGTGTAAGCTAAAATACACCATCTTGTAGTTATTGTGTCCAAAGGTGACTTGTATTAATCTCGTGATATCTAAATAATTTTAGTATTACAATACCTATACACTTGTTTTATTTCTTGAAATCTTTATGTTTTTGACGGACTCATATATATATATATATATATATATATATAATAGCTGCAGATACTGAAATGGCATCTTCAAAATTATTTATTTAACTGTTCAAGTGCAAAGAATATGTGTTTTTTTTTTCCATACTCAATTAGGTAATCTATACACAATTATTATCTGTTAAATATTACTCGAAATAAATTAAGCCAATTAATCGAGAGTAGAGATTTCAAAACCATATATTGCTATGATACTTACATCTTTCCCTCTTCAACTTAATTTCGAAGAAATAAATAATTAAGCATTAATATTGAAATAACACCGCAAATAAGCCGAAACAAATGGTAATCAGTAACCGTAAAGCAAAAATAATAATTTTTTTGAATCCCATCCAAGGACCCTCCCACATACGCTCACAATACTCAACCTCTAGCCATAACAGATCGACTGCCTTATTTACTATATTGCGTCAATCTTCCCTTAAGCAGTGTAACCCCTCTCCTAAGTATGATTTTGAGGAGTTTCACTTCTTATCGTCCTCAGTGTTTCTTTCATGGCTCCGATCTCTTAAGCCAAATCCATTTGGAAGCATTTAAAACTGTGTTTGTAATGTCCTTCAACTCTCTCCCCCTAGTTGCTTCATCTATGCCTATTTTTGTTAGATCTCTGCATAATGACTGTCCAACAAAGCCCCTGCAACCAAATTCTAAGGGTTCATAAAATATTTTCCATGATTTCCGCCGTTCGAAAAGTTCTTGGTATTTGCGCCTCCTTGTCTGCTTTGATAGTGTAATAAATTCCTCCCAGATAGTTCACAAATAATGCAATGATTCGTGTTGTCGGAGTGCAATACAAGATCTGCTCTAACTCATGTTACAGTTATGTGTCAGGGGAACTTCAGCTGGGTCTCTCTGTCCACTATCGACTGCCAGTCATTTGTGGAAGATAACAGTCTCTCTTTGTCTCTCTCTCCGTCTCTCTCTCTCTCCTCTGTTTCTATATCTTTACTCATTTTTTGAGGAAGTCAATCTGATCAATTTCTTTCCTTGTTGAAGTTTACTAGACCTTATAGCTTTAATCACCTCGTTTGCAATTGCTTTAATGGCTTGGTCTTGGCGCCAAAGGTACCGCCCTAATCCCAAAAGTTTTGGATAACTACTATGGATGTTTTCTACAGATCCTTTCCGTGCACACACCTGGCATGTGTGGGTTTAGCTTTTACTCTATATATGCAGGTTCGCTGGGGTCGTTAGTATATCACATACCGATTTTAATAAGAAATCGAACCTCGCAAAAATCTGACTGTCAACACTGTGAACAGATAATTCGTTTCTGTTTTACGTTCTCCCATTTTATCTAGGCTTTCTGTTGACATGGACAGGCCATTTTACAGTACCGTGCTTCTACAACGCCCGCATGCACTTCATCTTTGATAAGTTGACGTCTTTCTTTGCCTTTGGCAATGTTAATTTTTTAACCGTTTTGCATTTAGCTATTGACCCCAATATAGCTTTATGCCTAAGTCTCTCCTCCATCACTCGCAACTCTTCTATAGCGCTCCATTTTCTGCCAGATCTTGTCTGACTTCCAGCTGCTGCGAATTTTGGATCTTTGGATTCTGCATACTACATCCGTTCTTTTGTGTCTCGTGACTTTGGACTATTCTACAAGGCTGCTAAAGGGAAGGTACAATGTGTTGCTCGTTCTAGCGTTTCTACGGTGGTAAATGGAACATTATAGACGAGCAATGGCCACAATATCCGGGGAAAAACTGCATGCTGCAAAAGCCATACCTTGAAACGTCCTGGCAATCCTTGTTTGTCGATCTTGGCCATCAACACCTCAAGACCGTTTATAGTCTACTGGATCGCGGATGTGCCTTTCAAACTGCTCTTTAACGTCTTGCCCAAATTTTTAACAGACTTTTCGTTCAGGGTAGGAATTCTACACTCCTGCGATTGTAAACTGTACTTTGTCCATGATCTTTTTTTCAACACTAATCACCTGGATTTTGTTGGCTTGGAATACATTCTGACCGAAATCTTATTATCCTCGAGACCCTTTAAAATGAATCTGCCTCCCGTGACAGATGATGTCACAGATAAATCGGCCATGTAAGCCATTATTTGTGCTTTGCGGACTCCTGATTTAGACTCAGGGCCTCGGCATTCCATCACGGCTGAATTTACAAGCATGTTCAGGATCAATGAAAATCGGAGAGCATACATTGTGTAACCTGCGATGATACCCTTTGCCATTCTGATGCGGATTTATCCGAACCTACTCTCATCCGGTTATTATCATATTAGCTTACAATGAGATCCCATACTGATGGAGGTACGTAATATATCTTTAGGGCTTTTTCTACCAGTTTGTGCGGCAGAGAACCCTTAGACGTTAGCGAGATTTAACCACGATTCAATCAGGTCTTCTTTGCTTTCCTTCGCCTCTCTCAGGAGGTGGGTCAGAACTACTGTATGCACAAGGCAACCTAACATAACGCAGACCCCGTTTTTCTGGACAGATGTGTCAATGTAGTCATTTCTAAGACTGAAGACTGAATTTCGAAATAACCTGAAAAAAGAACTTACTCTCGGTGTTCAGTAAGGGAATTTGTCCATTGACCTGGATCTGACTTCTTTCGGGACCCATACCTTCTCAGTGAATCTCCCCACCTCTCAATGATCTTCTCTATTCTTCAGATCATTCTTAATATTTTTGACAACCTTTGGATAATTCCTTTACACTGCTTCTACACAATGTACAAGGTACCACACTCGGTCCTGGTGGTGAGGCGGATCTGGTTGCTCTCAGAACTTCTTGAATTTCTTTTCAATAGGGAAAGCAGGTGTCAAAATGGAACACTGGTTGATTCTGAGGTATCAAACAGGTATTTATACACAGTTTTGGCTCTTTTGTAGAGACAATTATAAAAATTCGAATATAATTGTTAATTTCTTCATTCAGCGCCTCCAATTTCCCATTGCGTAAATCCCCTCGAAATATTATTGCGAAGCCGAAAGGTTGGGGTATGTAAATTGCTGGCTATTGTAATATTTCTTTCTTCCTTCTCCTCCTAAGTCCCTCCGCTCGCCGTATGGTCTCTAATTTCCCTCTGAGTAATCTTCTTGCCATCCTCTATCCTTGCCCATTTAAAAAGCTTCTTAAGAGATCTAATTACTTTCCTTAATCGTTAATTCTGTTGGCCCTACGGTTGGTAGTGTATGGCGTCCTTGGCTGACGGAGATCGACGCAACCAAAACTATCTGACGCCATGCTAGTTATTATTGTTGTTATTCACGACATCCTTTTATAGCTGAATGGAGTATCTAACAAATGTCAGTGTCGAAATCCTGCGAGGTACCTTTGTTGTCTGCTGGGGGCTAATTTATCTACTTTCAAGACGCCTTGCAATGAGTGAGAATAACTGAATACTGCCGAGGATGGAACTCTCGTATGACTCCAGGCCCCGCACCTCCT
>OZ010574.1:144421255-144506255 GCA_963932145.1 Acanthosepion lycidas
GAAGTATGAATAAAACGAGATGTTATAAGCAATAGTGATCGTAGAATTATTAAAAGTACAATAAAGTAAAAATAGTAAAAATATTGTATCGTCTTTGTGTACTTATTAGCTGAGAATATTATTCATAAGAAAATGAACGGGAAAACACATTTCAGAATGAAAATAGTTTAGTTTTCATTCCGATATTTGCTTTGTCGTTCATCTTTTGTGGGTAAAGTCATCGGCCTGTGAACTAAACAATGGCGATCATTTAGTAGCGTTAAAACATTTTCCGGCAACACTCAAAAATCAACTCGTATTTTTAGAAATGTGCTGTCTCACCGTGACATCATATTCAATAGGGAAATTTAAAACACCTTACATCATCCTAATCTTATTAAATAAATATTTAAAATAAATTATGAAAAATGATACGGGACAGACAAAATATTAGGTTGGTGCAAAAATAATGGCGTAATAATGTAGTTTTTTGACGTTAAAAATACGTCACAAAACGACATTATTACGTCATTATTTTTGCACCAACCTAATAGTAAAAAATGACTAGTGAAATGTTCATTCCCTCTCTACGCATAAATTCATATTCATCCTCACCCAAATAAAATCATTCGCTCACTCACCATAAAATCAAATTCACTCTCTCTCTCTCTTCCTGTCACTCACTCACTCACTCACTCACTCAATTTTACACACACACAGGCCATATGAATCAAATTCAAGCCCACATACATTTCCTGACTCCCCATAAAATTTGCCTTGAATGTGTGTCGCGCTTGCAATTATTGTCGATTTTTTTGTTGGAATATTTCCCATTTTCAATACAATCCATATTATTTTATCTTCTGTCTTTTCTGCTTCTTTAAACAATGTATAACAATGCATTTACTAGTGTGACATTGTTGAATTGTCTGCTCGTGAGAGACATTCATGATTTTTCTATTCCTCGCTGCTATCTTTGAAAGTCTTTCCGACATTTTCGTGACTTTAATTCCAACCTTCTTTAACAGCGATTACCTTTACTTATATTTGATTCCTGCACGTTTTTTTTTTCATTGTTTTTGAGCGTTTTCCTTTTTTTATGTAATTTCACATCGATATATCCGCAGAGGATCGTTGCTCCGCACAAGTCCCTGTTTAATAATTTTCTCTATGTAATGTTTGAAAACATACCAAATTTCTTTTATCATTTATTCACCAATAACATTGAGTTAATATCTACTTCCCTTGATTCTCTTCATTTCTGTATGTCATGTGTGCGTTAAAGTTCCCAAACCCTCATTCCTCCACATATTTACCTGAAATTTGAACAGTTTCTATCACCTTTACTCTGGCATGACATACAACAATGATATCGAATTAATTGCTACGTCTACTGCGAAGAACGTTGGTAGACTGTGTGTACCAGGCACTATTTGCCAGAATCTTTCTTGCACATTTATAAATCTATCATTTTTCAGTGCGTTGAAAACTGTTGCCATATCATGTCCAGTCATGGCTAGTGCACCAGCTGTATATCACACGGTTCTGTAATGTAATTTATTGTGATCTGACAGATATTTCAGAAAGTACACAAACACACACACACACATATATATATATATATAGATAGATAGATAGATAGATAGATAGATAGATAGATAGATAGATATAATGTAAATAATAAAGTAAATATGATTACGTCATGGATTATAATAGTACAAAATATCCTATTAAATGTTCTTGTTTTAGAATTAAATATGCTGATTAATTTTGATAAGCCGACTTGATAGTACATACGACAAACAGTGAGTAAGATTTCAAGATATGCTGTTATAATATCAACCAAATAAATAAGCATCTAAGTGCGGGATCAGATAACAGAAGGCAAGATATGGTCAGTGACTATTTTGCATTTCGCTACATTCAATTCTGCGAAATCTATTGATTACTGGGAGCGTGAACTGCTATACTGTGTTCTAGATGACCGGCCGTGGTACACTCTCGCCGGCAGGCACGGACCCGAATCAATTCACGAAAACATTTTCTGAAATACGATTCAAATTCGATATCCTATTTTTCAGATCGGTCGTTCAATTTAACCCAAAGTGAGTTCAGATGAAAATTCTTGCGGCAAAGCAGATCAACCTTAACACGCAATTTTCATTTGCCGTCATAACAAGACACCGTTTTCGAGTTGTTGATCTGCCTAATAATGCAGAGTCGAGCAGCCATTAGTAGAGATTAGCATGGCTCAAGGCATTAGAAAGAGCGACATAGACAAACAGTTCTACATTGAAACCATTAAAGGTAATGGAATATCAAATGACTGAGAGGGAATTTGTTCGCATCAACAAATATCGTACAGAAGGAATCGGCTGCAGAATATTATACAGAAATGTAAAGTACTCCATTTCCCAAAGTACAAGGAGAGCTAAAATTATTTTCTTTTAATCTTCCTTTTTCTTTAATGGGAATTCTTTCTGTGTTACAAGTATGCTCATGAATAAATATGCTCGAGATATATTTCAGACATTTTAATATTCAGCTTTAATTATTTGGCTAACCGTGTCATTAAAAAACATATAGAATCAACCTTCTATTCAAGCATAGTTAACACATAAACAGAAGATCTTATTGTATTTGCTGCGCATTTTGTAATTCGGTGAGAAATTTAATGCAAAATACTAAGAATTTTTTTCTGAATTATTAATTAAGTGATTGAATGGGAAATAATTAAGCCGTTTGTTTTCTTGGTTTAAATGTACAATATATGTTTTATTAAGCATATATCTGGCTTCATCTTTTATAAAATATTTTTAGTCAAAGTAGATGATCTCTAAGAAATATAAAGTGAATTGCATCTAAATTCTCTTCTTCAAAGAATGACATATTTCGGCCTTGTGCCGCATCGAAGCTATTTAACATTTTAGAGACAATTTGTTTCCAGTTATGATGAACATTTATATTCACAATAAGTGTCATTGCCTTGAAAGTCTACTTGGACTCAAGTCCAAACCCACATATACGCTGCATCGCTAAAACATAACTGTGCCGCTCAAGAACGTATAAGGGATTTCCTATCATGTTATATCTTTTCAAATGTCAGATCGGACCAGAAAGGGTGACTATCCCTCACTTTCCATTCTTAACGAAATTTAAAAGCCTTTACGCGTCATTGTGGGTGATGAATCACTTTCAACACTATTACCCCTTTCCCATAAACGGAACTTCGCTAGCTTATCGCTAATCTATAGTTTATTTTCCCATATCAATTTTTCAGAGGCTTTACATTTATTTGTTCCACCAGTTTGGATTCATCCTTATCTTCTCTCAATGTAGACACCAGAACCACTCAAGGCAGAGAGCCATTTTATATCGGCGTAAGAACAGGTGAGAAGTAACGTTCAGCGGTTATCGCGGAAAGAACGGTTAACCTTAGGCTTGAAACAGTAAAGATTTTAGTGATTGTGAAAACATCCTGCCGGGAATCTTTTCCACAAGGGAGCTGTTCTAGGGAAGAAGGTTCCCAAATGGAACTTAATTCTTACTATAGGAATACGATGAAAATGATTCTGATTCACCCTCCTGTGCTTAGCATGAAGCGTCACAAGTGTAAGGTCAAGGGGTCTGAATTAAGCTCGTCAGAATACAAGCGTTGGAAATAGCGATAGAGCAGCGAGAGGTTCGCAAATTTTCATCTATGTTAATGGGGTTGTAGAGAGGAATTTAATTAATTACCCACAAGTCCGTGTAGATTACTTGTGGGTAATTAATTAAATTCCAGAATAATATGAGCAATTAATAAATTACTGATACGAATATATGAAATAGAAATGGTATGTAAAATGAAAAATAATATTACAGAGATGGGATCAAATCTAAATTTTCCGTACGGAATACTGAAATTCTGACCAAATATAGAATTCAATTTAGAATTCCTTCTGACATGGGCTCACATACATTTCGCAAACTAATATATTATTAAGATGATGCTTAAGTCGATTGGGAAACATTAAGTGAATGGAAGTTATATGTTGAAACATCATTAAGCTATTTCTACAAGGATTAATTTTCCTTACAATGTCAGTATATGTTTTATTGTTAACCTGAAAAAATGGTGTGTTCGGTTGGACCGCTGCAATGATTATGGGATAACTGATTGCCTTAAACTCAACTGATTGTTTACGGATATTCTTTTGTAACATATAGACATAACCATTTGTAGGATATTCTAACACAACTAAAATACTAAGATGTGAAATAAGCAACGATCTGAGAGCAAAATCATGAAAGATTTTATGAATGAATGTAAATGAAGTTGGTCCTATAAGTATATTCACTTGGCTCTTTTACCAAGATTCTGCTTCTTGAACTTGTTATAATTTAAATTAAACTGCCTCCTTAAAATTTAAACGGTTTAAATATAAATATGATTGAATTCACTATGATTTATGGAATACAAAATGTCTTGCGAGCAGAATGAAAGCAGTCGAATTACAAGTTATATATAGGGTAGGGTTGTATAATAGATATATTACCAGTTGACGTCGTTTGCATATATAAGTTGCTGCCGAAATATAAACCATATAATGGTAAGAAGAAATATTTAGTTCGATGTATACATCATTGCCACTACGGTCTTATCATTATTTGGTAGTTATTTTTTTGCCGCACACTGTATGTGTAAATTAGATATGAATAAATTATATCTGTAAAAAGAGAATTTGAATTAAGACACCATTAAAACTTTCATTCAACAAAGCGTTTTTTAACGAACGGTATTATTTTAAACAAAATGTAAAAATGTTATTTCTCAACAAGTATTAATTTTACTACTTTTCTTTAAAAAATATTGTTGTCAAAATATATTTTGCCAAATAAAACCTTTACAGTTACCTAGCTAAATTCCCTTAAGAAATGGTAGAGGAAAGTTTTGTCTCTACACACATACAGATATATATATATATATATATATATATATATATATATATATATATATATATATATATATATATATATATATATATATATATATGTTCTCGAGTTACTGGGATGTTTATAATACTCGCAAACTGGACGCTCATTCTTATACATTAAATTTGCATTAGCTAAGCGCAATTTTGTCATTAAATTGTCTACTTGTGCTTGTGATGCCAGAATGCCTTCTCGTTTAATTTAAATGGTATTATCGGGAATCCATTTAAAATCTCTTGAGAATAGAAGAGTTCATTTTTGCCTGATTAGTCGTCTGGCCCACACCAAGTGAGCTTAAGGATAAAGAATTGAAATGGTACATCTAACTCACTCATGTCTTCTCTCCCCCTCATTTCCTCACTTCGTTAATTTACATATGCTTAATACGGCCCGTCAAAATGTGTAAATTTCTTTTCATTTTAACCTTTGGAAGAAAAGTCTGATGATCCAGAGCCATTTAAAAGGGCTCTGTCGAAATAATTTATTACATGGAACTTTAAAGTGGTCTTTTTTTATTCAAATTTATTTGCTCTGAATTTACATTGAGCTCTCTAGATATCATCCTCATTAGGTCTACCCATACGGATTACCTAGTTTTGCATAAACTATATATATATATATATATATATATATATATATATATATATATATATATATGTGCAACAAAAACAGCAGAAATGTGTTTAATTTCAAAGAAAAAAGGTAAATTTTGACGTAATATTATTTTATTAGGGAAAAATAACAAGCGGTTTTATAAATATTTTTTGTGAAAATTAAATAATTCATAATTGCACTAAAGACATTTTGGCGAGTTTAACTTAGAAGAAAGGTAAGCAGATAATTTTTTTTCTGTATTAGAATAAATATAAAGGCCGGGATAAATAAGAAGAGTGACATAAAAATTGATATAAAAAAATACGGAAAATTTTGAAGCGATAGGAATTCAGCAAAAAGAATAGCATTTGGACAGAATGTCAAACAAATTATGAAAACAATGTGAAATACAATGAAAATAAAAAGACGGAAAGACGAGAAAACAAACTGAGAAAATGAAATGTTTTGAATGTATATATATATATTTAAATGTTTCAAATTTGAAAATTGAGACAGACGAAATGACAATTCCAATTAAGAAAACCAGATAATATACGTAATTATAAAAAAAGATTTTTAGGAAGAATTTTGGAGGTAAAACAAAATGAGAGCTATGTGATAATAAATCTTAGAATATAGGGAACGAAATCGCACATCCAAACAGCGCATTTACCAGAAAGATAAAAGAAAAAAAATGAAAGTATAATAAGAAGTGTGAGGCGTGGAAAGAGAGAATTAAGGTCAATGACAGGGAAAATATTGAAAATATATCAAGCTGAAAGAAAAAACGATGAAAAAGAGAACAAGTGTTTCAGAAATGGTTAAATAAATAAGACCTGAGAATCATTGGAAAATGAAGAGAGGAAATTTATAAGCAAAATGAAACGGAAAAAACAAATCTGGAATTAAAGATATTAGAATAGAAGCGTAAACGGAAGAAAGAAATGAATATATCAACGAAAGGACAATTGAAACTTTCAGCAAAACAAACATTTCAGGTGTTGGAATGAAGAATTAAAAAGTTCCATATGTTAAAATAAAATTTCGACAATGACAGCGAAATATCAAATTGCGTCACACAACAAGTACAAAGATTACATATTGGGTTGATATAAAAAAAGATAAATAGTATTATAATTTTCTTTTATTTAATTTCTACATATGCGCGATATATGCATTTGACAGCTCTAAATAAATCTCTTAATATCATTCGGTACACCGTTTAACCTAAAGAATAATAAGTAACAGATAAATTGTTGCCATAGCAATTATCGTTATTGTCGGGTGAAATTTATTACATATTATTATTCAAAAAAATTGGCCTCACATTTTCACTAACTTTTATTACACTTTCTGCTATTGATGGGAGATTCCTTTCTAATCCTTTTTTCATCTAGTTATATGCTATTTTATTTACCTTTTGTTAGAGATGGAATTTAAGTCAGGCAAAAACAATATTACTCCGTAATGAATGTAAAGTGTCACAGTTGTTTCTTCGTTAAAAGAAATGATTTTAACCAGTTTATTTGTAGATATTAATGCCTTGATAATATCCAGAAATTCGAAAGATGTTTACTATATTTAAACAAACAGAAAATGTTGGTGAATTCATCGCCCATACACCTGTTCCTTTCTATGCAGTCATTACTCTGATAACGTTAAGTTTGCTAAATGATTTGTGATTCCTTACATATTTGGTTCAAACGAAACAAAACATTGTGATTTGCAACCAATATGTAAAAATAAACTGAATGCCATATACGACATACAAGCAATGTGAGTTTCGTCTTAAATATTAGATGCCTGCAAGATCTGACAAAATAAATTAATGTATCAAGTGCTTTATCTCGCGTCATGTACTCGATGAAATGATAAATATTTTTTTTATTGAGTTGGAGACAAATTCCCGCACAACTTTTACTTTTTTATTTTATTTTTTAAGCATTTCACACCAAGCAAGGTGGGAAGCCACTAGGACGCAAGGCGTTACAGAAAATAGAGAGCGTGATCAGATAGGAGTGATAGAAGAGAGTATGAGGAGAAGGGTAGTGGATAGATCAAGTTAACTGGAGATGTCGATTGGCATTACACTTGAATAGCTGGAGATTATAGCTCTCAGAGAAACTGGAATAGGGAAGGGAGTTCCACACGTGAGAGGTGCGAGACATGAAGCCATTAGAGTAGAAGAGACGGCTACATTTAGGAGTTTCGACAGTGAAGTCGTGAGAGTGGTATGCCAGCCTCGTAGGGCGCATGAACTCTTGAAGTCTGGGAACCAGCAAATGCAGCTCATCGGAGCAATTACCATGAAAGTATTTTTAGAACAGACAGAGAGAAGCGACGGCGCGTCTGCGGGAAAGTGACTGTAGACGAGATGCCAGAGCAGGGCCAAACACATTGCATATCATCCTATGGAGTCTATCAAGAACCCCGAGGCAAATAGAAGGAGCACCAGACCATATATGGCAGCAATACTTCATGCAAGGGCAAATTGTTGATTTGTAGATCTGAAGGGTCGATTCCGGGGAGAAAAATTTCCTGGCGCAGCACAGGGAGCCAACTTTCCTTGCGGTTGGCGAAGCAATTGACTCAATGTATTTTTCTATCTCAGTTCAGAAGCCAACGTGAGGCCGAGTAGCCGCAGAGTGTTGCTCTCGAGAAGTTGAGCGTCATATATTCTAATGGAGGGCAGGGAAGGATCTATGTGGTGATTAATAGAGAGCAGTTTTATTTTTGAAGCGTTCAAGTTGACCAGACAACTCCTGCCCCAGTTCACAACCGATTGGAGGTCCTTTTCGAGATGCAAGGCCAGGTTAGTTTTGTCAGTGACACTAGATTTGTTTTTGAGGCAGGAATAATTTGGAAATTTATGGCGTCAGGAAGGTCGTTTATGTAGATAAGGAAGAGAGTGGGGTCTAGGATGGAGCCTTGAGGAACACATGCGTTCGTGGGATAGGAACTGGAGGAGAATACGTTGAGAACGACCTTCAATTGACGGTTTGACAGGAATGATTGTATTAGGTCAAACAATCGACCCGTAATGCCATAACATTGGAGCTTGCGAAGAAGGCCGGCATGCTAAACCCTATAAATGCTTTGGAGCTGTCTAGTGCCACGGCACGAGCTTGCCCGTTATTTCGAAGCGCTTGGTAGACAGTTTCAGTGATGGCCGTATGCACATCAGCTGTAGATCGGGCAAAAACAACGAGGAAGTAAAAGACACATTTCAAACATCAGTATAATCACCGTTATTTTCGATCATATACTTCCAACAACAGAGTAGGTCATGGATACATTTGTTGTCAAATTTAACAAACTTGCTATCATAGAATTCACCAACTACAGTTTTCGGTTCAGCATTGCTATTCAAGAAGTTCTGCATTTCTCGGAATAGACGGTATTCTTCTGGCGCTATTAAGGCTGATGAGCCAGAACTTCCCAATACAACTCTAGAAATTTAGCTGTGAAAGTCGGGCGTTTTTATGAAAGAAGACGACATTAATATATTTTGGACGTTTTTGTGCAATTTCGGCAGCCACACGTTGTAGTTGTTGATAGAAAATCTGAGTTACGTTGGATTCATTGCATTCTAGCATCTGCGAGTGAAATGCACAATTTAAATCCCACCAGAAACAAACCATGAGCTTCATTTTATGCAAGTCGTGTTTTGCCTGACGCCCTGCACTTACACCTTTGGCTGATAATCTATTTTGCGTTTTCCTTTCGAAAAACAATGCAAACACCAATTTTCATCTGCAGTAAACACTTTGTTGACCCAGTCAAAACGACATGCGACCAAGTCATTCAGTTTACGTTGTACTCAGACGTACAATTTGCTGATTTTGCCCCATTCCACAAAATGATACAAAATTTATTTATGGCTGATGTCAATTATTTCAGCCAGATCTCCCACTGTCAGTCGGGGATCAGATTTGGTCCAGGCTCACAAAACACACGTGGTCAATGCGTGAGTATTAAAAACTTCTTGTCTAATCCTGGAGATCGGAGTTGGCACACTGTTTCATGATGAACCAATCGTAGGCCTTGCGACGCCGAAATTATACCCTCAAATGTTTGATTGATACAACATTGCGCTTTTCCAGCGCATTCTTGTAACCATACAAAAGTGAGCGTTGCTTTTCTCGAGAAAGTGCCATTTGATAGACAATTTATAGAACTTATAAGTAGCTCTGAAATCAAAAGAAATATTTCATTTTCTGATATATATATTGTAGAAGTCAAGTGACTTACCTGCCAACATGGCTGCCTCCCTCTGTTTCCTTGTAATTATTTATTGTACTAATGTACAAATGTGGCACAAGTCCAAAAATGGGGAAAGGGGGTTAAGGATGGTCATCTTCTGTCTTAAATTTAAAACTTAGCTAGCCACAATCACTGACCCAAACATACAAACAATGTTCCTTTCACCAAAACAACACATCCATTACATACCATTCTTACGACATCCACCAAAATGCTTTAGTGACTCTATGAAATTCTAAATAGTCCCCATATATAAAATCCATTGTCTGTGGGGGAGAGGGGAATAAAATAACATCTAAAAAACCCCAATGAACATTTACAATGAATACAAATCTATATACAAGAAAGTAAACAAAATATGTTTGTTAGTAGTAAAACCCCCACAGCCCTAATTGTGGTCGAAACATCAGTTAACTGGACGAAATCAATGCGGGACTTCAAAAAATATATAAAACATTCGTACAATCCATGCACTCACTACAAACACACACTCAATCAGACACAACAACAAATACGAAAGACACACTCGGAACGAAAGGCGCCCCGCACCCACCAGAGAACTGATATCACTAACCACCTAACGATGGGAGGGATGCGGAATTAAACAAAAGAAAAAAATAGGGTCAGAAATAAAGGGGGGCTAATGAGCATACACACCCTAGCTAAGTTAAACTGGAAAAAAAGAAAAAAGGTAACTAAAACAAGACCGACCTAAACTAACCTATACAAGGGAGGGGTTACCAATGTTCACCCCAGTAATCCCAAAATTCTTAAAGTCTAACCGGCATCAAACAGCCACTCCAAGTCAGCACCTTTCACCCTGCAGAGACGCGCAAGACTCACCCAACTTTCGCTAAATTCCAATGGATGGAGTCGCTTCCTTTCCGTCCTGATCTTGACTTTAAGCTGATGATTAAAGAACAGGATCAGTTGGGAAGAGGTAAACTTCTCGTCCCCATGAAATTCCTTCTGTCGCTTCGTTCATATCACGACTCGCATAACACCCAGTAAGCAAAGGAACACATATTGCTCAGCCTTAGTCAACGGCGGTACTATATTGCTACAGACGGAACTGGCCTCGAGGACAAAGAACTTTCCGCGCAGCAGGCGAACCATGAGATCTTCAACGAACTTGCACAAAAGAACCTACGACACTACAATGAAAGAAGGCGTGACCTAGGGTCTCCACCTCCCCACTGCAGCGAACGCAGTTTGGCGACTTTGCCAAACCCGCTGCGCGAAGTCTTTTGGCGACCCAGAGGGACCTCGAATTATCAGCCAGGTGAGTGATGCCTCAGGGTTAGTGAGACATTTCAACCCGGGCGGCCAAGGCCATATGCAGCGAGCCTCCTGCTTCGTCACACCGAGCTCGTCAATAAGATCATCTTGAACGTCCCCCCTAACTAACACCTGATATAATGCCTTACGAGACAACGGCTGGACGTCGGAGAGGCCATACTTCGCCCGTAAGAGTCGCTTGAGGGCCAACCGACATTCATGATAGAAAGAGCCCTCGCCTCGAGGATTACGGCCGGCCTCCTCCTCATGCGAGCGCACATTTCTCAAGGATGGAAAATGTTTATGGACGTCTTCCTTCCAGAATTCGCCGTTCTCATCCAGTTGCATACACATCCGTTCTAGATATGTAATGCGAAGCGTATGTCGACTAGTCTTAACGCAAGGCACCCGCAGACCGCCATCAGATCTCGCGACTAACTATGGCGGCCCTGCCTCCCCACAAGAAGAAGTACAAGAGCCTTACTAATGCCAATAACCTGTTAGACGGAAGTGGAAGCACGGAGAGTCGGTAAAGGAGAATCGGGTAGATGTGCGAGGCACATACTTCCGCCCTCCCCTTCAAGGAAAGATTCCTCCGAGTCCACAGACAAACTGCGAGCTCGGCCTTCTCTTGCACCTCCGACCAATTCATTTCCAACAAGAGGTCGGGACCGAACCAGTCGCCGAGTATCTTGACCGGCCCGTCCGTCCAGAGGAAATGTCCGGGAAGAGAAACTCCCCTCCACGAACCCAGCCGCAAGCCAACAGACTTATCGCGTTTGATCCTGGCCCCCGTCACCATCTCATAACACTTGATTTTTTTTGCCGACTTCGTTAATTTCGGTCCTACTCGACACCAGAACCGAAACGTCATCAGCATAGGCGAAGTACCTTGCCGAGGTGGTAGCACCAGGTAAGAAAATTCCGCAAAGGACCGGATTCTTCTTCAACTTACGCAGGAATGGTTCCAACGCAAGAACGTAAAGCAATGGAGACAGCGGACAACCTTGACGAATGGAGCGAGACAAAATGAATGGCTTCGATCTTACCGCATTCATTTCTACCAGCGCACCGGGGGACGCATACAGCAGTCGGATCCAAGTGCAAAAGTGCGGCCCGAAACCGGCGGCCGAAAGGACAGCCTCCAGAAAGCGATGGTCAACCCTATCGAAAGCCTTGGATTGATCTAAATTGATCAGCGCGGCATCACTGTCGACTTTCTCGATGATCAAGCGTACCAAATGAAGGCTGTCCTGAATAGTCCTGCCCTTCACAGCACAAGTGTGCTCGGGGCCAATCAGACTAGAGAGGACAACCTGCAAACGGTCAGCTAAGGCTTGGCTAAAATCTTCAACTCTGTATTTAACATCGTCAAAGGCCGATAATTATCTACCCCTTCCCCACCGTCTTTCTTCTTGCAAAGCAACTTGATCACACCCCTGGTGAAGCGTCGAGGAATAGACACCTGCCTCATCCAGTTGTTGAAAATCAGTGTCAGCAAGGGGACAAAGACGGGCGAAGGCTCAACTACATCTCATAGGGAAGACCCTTAATCCCGGAGTCTTGTCCAGGCCACCTGCTTCAGCGCATCCCAGATCTCAGACTCTGTTATGGGATCCTCGCACCTAGCCTCTTCAGCCGCCTTAAGGGGGGGAAAGTCGGCTAAATAGGCGTCGAACTGAGCAGGGCTCAGACCGGTCTACCTGGTAAAAAGCTCCTGAAAGTACTCCCGAAAAGCCTCGCAAATGCCCGCGTCTGTAGTCACAGTCCGCTTGTCCGGCAATGTGATGCGAGCGATATGCCGACTAGATGCCCTACAAGCTTCCTCTGAACGCAATGAAGCGGCTATATACGTAGACTCGCAAGACATTCTTTTTATCCTAGCCCTAACTACTAGAGCTTGATCCTTCTTTATAATCAAGGAGGCCAGCTCCGCCTTAGCTAAGGCTACGTCCCCACTATCACGGGATTTGATCGCCCGATCTACCTTGGCCTCTAGAGACTTTTGCGCTGCTAGCCTAGCTAGGTTGAGTCGACGACTATAATCAGCAGCAAAAGACCTAAGTTTGGATTTCAAAACACCCCACCACTTATTCCGAACCACAGCACCCGACAATTCCCGCTGTAACATTAGTAAAAGCTGGTCCCGGAAATCTTGCTCACCAAATAATGATGAGTTTAATTTGCAGTAACCAGCCATCTTAACCCTAGGCTTATCTAAGTTTACCCGAACCCGGACAAGCCTATGATCCGAGTAAACTATATAATGGAAACTTGAACATTCTAAGAGCCCTACTTCGACTCTCTTAACTACAACTCGGTCGATGTAGCTTGCGCTAACCACCGTATCCGAGCTGCCGCCCCTAGTCCAAGTCCACGCTACCTCCCAGGGGTGCTCATTTCGATACTTATCGACGAGATCAAACCCGTCGATAAAGGCCCGAAACGATTTCACTTGCGGATTGTAAGTACCCGATTTTTGCCCTATGCGATCTATATCGGGATCAAGGACGGCATTCCAATCACCCGCTAGAACTACCGAACGAGAAGTCCTAAAAACGGCTCGATCTGCCGAAACAAACCAGGCTGCTGAGTGTGGTCATTGGGCGCATAAATCCCAATGAGACGAAGAGCTTTCTCCTTTATGGTAATATCCAGCACGCAAAGCCTGCCCGCCGGATCCGCGAAGACAAGGGCACACACCGCATCAAGAGACTTGCTCACCAGCCAGGAGGCACCCCTCGAGCGCCCATCAAATCATGCTGAATAGAGGACAAATCTCTTAGACAGAATGTCTTCATAATCGCGAGATAAAAAACGGGTCTCCTGCACGCAACATACATCCACCCCGAGGCGCTGAAGATCGCGATCGAGACTTGCCCTTCGAGACTCCGACCTCAGGCCCCGGATATTTAGACTTGCTAACCAGAGAGCCATTGAAATACCTAATTAGGGTTGAGACGCTGATTTGGATATTGTCGGGGTGAGGATACCGACAGCCTCTCCCATCGACCCGTGGCCCATCTCATTGTTGACGGAGCCGTCTTGCGAGAGAACGCCTATATCCCATGGAAAGGTCAACTTTAGTGCACTATATAGGGAGGGGTGAACAAAAACAGGGACCCTCCCGGCACAAAATTGTTTTAATTTCTTCAGCTTGTCATTTTCGACAATAGCAATAGGCGGGGACATTTTGAAGGAGGCAATTGCCTCTTCCAACATAGCCCAAATGAGTCTAGCCCCCGCCCCAGTTCTTATTACAGTTAAGACTCTTTGGGCTTCTGGGAAGTTCTTTGGTTCCTCGATGTGTTTGTCCGCAAATTGTTTTATTGAGAGTAGGTATTTTAAATTTGTGATTCGATTCCCATAGTCTCTCGCTTTTTCCGCTTGGACTGGAGAAATGTAACACACCTCCGCTCCTGTGTTGAACATATATTTGTGTTTCTTTCTTTTCTCCTTTGAATCTTGAGTGGGACTCCTTTGCCTTTTGTTGGTGGGTGGGGGCATGTCAGTAGTTTTAGAAGGGGAAGTTTGCTGTAAAATTTGCCTTAAAGGGCTAGGGTCCCTACTAAGAGGGGTTGAGGGCTGGGAATTTTGGGCGGAAGTTGTGGAGGGAGTGTCCTTTTATCTGGGGACGTTTTTTAGGGCTTGATTCCCTACTGGGAGCATTTGAAGGGTGTGGGGATTGATGGGCAGGAGATATAGAGGGAGTTGCCTTTTTCGAAGAGGAGGATTTTTGGGGGCTGGGTTCTCTACTGAGAGAGGTTGAAGGGCGTGGGGATTGACTGGTAGAAGATGACGCGGTTGGTTTTTTCAAAGCCGAGGTCTTTTTAGGGCTGGGATCTCTATTGTGAGGGGTTGACGGATGTGGGGTAGATTTTTGTTTTTCCAGCTTCTCTTTTAGTAATTTTATTTTCTCCGTTTTCTCAAACCCCGGATCATGCTTCCTCTGTTGATCGCTTAGGGATGGTCCAGAGACCGGGGCGTCGCCCTTACTGTTGACAGAGGGAGTGGGACTGTTAGTGCCATTTGTCCCGTGGGCTTCAGGGGACTGAGGACCCGCTGTCTGGCGCTTCCCTCTAACCCTGCCAGCAACCTGCCATTCCCCCTCTCCCCTCTCCACAACTGCACCATCAGCAGCAGGAAAAAGTTCTTTGGGGAATGGGGGCTTTGAAGTAGACCCAACCGGAGGTTTTACCCCATCGGTCCTGGAAGCTCGCATGCCCATTACAGGCGTGGCGGAATCTAAAGACGCGGTCAGAGGGGTATTTTGGTCAACCGGAGCCTGACTCCCAGAGGCCTTCTTCTCTGGGCAGGAAGAGGAGAGGTGACCAGTCTCTCCGCACTTCCAACATACTGGCTTGCGACCGGTCACAATGACCGGCAGCTTCAGGCGTCCAACATCCAGACAGTTGGGGATGGAGCGGAAGGACTTTTCATTCAACATAATCTCGAAGCTCCATCCCCCGGTCAAGCTATCGCAAGAAGCACCCAGTATGTCGCCATACTGCGACAAGAATGCCGCCACGTGTTCCCCGATAACCTCCAGGAGGGACCTCGTAAATTGCCACTCTGGTCCTTCTCTTGCCTTCGTATTCAGTCCTTAAGATGATGTCCTTCGTTATAAGGTCTCTTGTTGAGGCCCTTACACAATCTTCCGCGGTAGGCAGCAATACGTCCCACATGAAGAATTTAGCTCCCTTTACGATTCTTAGAGGGTAAACCCCAGGGACTGCAGGGATTTCACCACTGTGTCTTTAGTCGAGCGACAAATTTTGCGCGTACGCTTGTCGACGACAAAGACCGACACTATTCTTTTGTCAATCTTCTTCAGTTCAGTGGGGTCCTCCAAGAGTCCACCTTCTACGACAAGGTGAGCGTAACTCCTGGATCGCTCCATGAACTCCGCTATATTGATCACAACTTTCGGGGGGGGACTTCCAACAAGAGGGCGATTCCCCGGCCTCTGCATCTTCACTTGTGCTGTTTCCAGCTTCTTCATTGTGGCTCTTTTCGGCCACCGAAGATTTAGAAGCTTTTTTTAATGCCTCTATCATTTCTTCGTATGTTGGAAATTTTGATAACTCTGGGTATTCTTCCATGCTATCTTTATCAGGTGGGTCCTTTTTCATTAAGAAAACATGTTTTCTGACCGATTTTTTAAAATTGGCCAATACCGGTTTCTTCTTTTTCATTACGAAAGACGGAATTCTTTTTTTTGCTTTTTTATCCATTTTTACAAGTAGGGTGAGGGGTAATAAATGTGGCCCATAGGCGAAAAGGAAGTTTAAAGTTCACGGGGGAGGGAGGGAAAAAGGGGGGGATGGTAAAAAGTAAATAAAGTTTCGTTTATCAGCGAAACAACAACTTAAATAGACAAAGACAAAAAAGGACAAAAGGACGTATAAAAAATTAAAAAAGACGAAAAAAATTTCGCCTAACAAATTTAAACAATTAAACAAAAACGCAAAACAAATAGACGTAAGACAGACGAGAAAACGTCAACAAAGTTAACAAAAAACGAAGAAAGAACAAAAAAATTAAAAGAACTACAGACAAGAAAGCCACAAATTACACAATACAAAGAAAAAATATAAACGTAAAATTAAGTGAAAACGCTATACAAAATAAAATACGAAACTAAAAACGTGACAAGCGATAAAAACCGGTCAACCAAAAAACAAAAACGTTAAATAAGTAAAAAAAACACAGAAATTTACAAATTAAACACAAAATTTACAAACAAATATTATACACACGTATTTAAACGATAAAACGCAAAACTATAACGGATATTTAAAAGAAAAACACAGAAATAATTAACACGTAATAAATAAACAAAGGAAAAAAAGGTCGAACGAGAAACGTAAAGACGAAAAATAAACAGATAAACTCCGGGGTGTGGGCACGGAAAGAAAATAGATTATAAAATGAAAAGTAAAACGTACGAGAAAATGAAAACGTTAAATAAAAAAAGGAATAAATAAAAGCAAAAAATGCAGTAACGGTAAATAAAAGAGGGTATGGAACTGAAACGGAAAAAATCAAAAATTTAAACAAATGTCAAGAAAATAAGAACGTTAGAAAACTGAAAAATTTAACAAAAAGTCAAAAAATAACGTTAGAAAAACGGTAAAATAAATAAAAAACTTAACTAAGTTTAGGCAGTCAAAAAGTACAATGTAAATAATCCAGTGACAGACAGAAATATGTCTAACACGGTTGAACAAGAAAAAAGAAGAAAAAACCTAAATATTTATTGTACAAAATGTACAAATGCGGCACAAGGCCAAAAAATGAGGAAGGGGGCAACTTCTGGTTCCTTGTAAAGCAAGCCAGCTGATTTTACCTTATTTTATAGGAGAGTGCCTAATACATCAGTTAGGTTGGTCCATTTTGCTAGAATGGACCTGACCAATACATTTGCATGAGGGGTCTTTATTCACCCATATATTTCTCCATAAATGACTCAAGTCAGTTTTGGCTTTGGCTACCACTGCCTACTTGTGTTCTAAACCACTGGCAAACTAGTTAATATTCAACACACACACACACACACACAAACATATATATATATATATATATATATATATATATATATATATATATATATATTATTTTCATCATTATATAAATAAAGAAATATCAATATGCAAGCATGAACGGAAACTTTGTGGGAAAGCGTACACAAGTTCTTAATCATGCTCTCTGGAAGCTGTTACTCGGAAGTTGTGTTGTGAAGTATTAAATCACCTTTGAGGGTCATCCTAATGTTATATGGACCAGAATTCTTTTGTATTTTTTCCCAAAATCCTTCACTTAGCGTAGCCGTGTCCAGATATTTATTAAGGTGTACTTGATTGACAACATCAACTGTAAATTTATTTTCCTGCACTTGTTTTTCTTTTTGTCATTGATATGAAAATGATATTGAAATCTGCATAATGATAAACGAATAAATTATTACGCGTAACATATTTTGTCCAATATTTCGAAAATAGACGGATCATTATATTTAGTGGAGGTCTTCGAGCATTCAGCTGTATTTTATTTAATTCTAAAATTCTATGTTATTTTGTGACGTCATGTTCTTTTCTGGCAAAAATTAATAAAAACTGGATTCTTTAGAAATAAAAAGTGATTATGAAATTGAATAGCCATTAATGACTACTGTTTGATAAAATATAGTAAGCGTCTATAAACGGTTTCAGTAAGATCACCGAAATTAAGGAAAGCCGAACTTGGTCAGCGATTACAGGGTACAATGGATAAATTGTCATTTGAATTACGCAAAAATGAATATCTCATTTTAACAAACATATTTATGAAGATCACACAAAAAATATCTTGAAATACGAAAGAGTAAATTCTTTCAATAAAATCGCCATTTGCTTCAGCCACAGCCTCCAGACAACTTCGGAATTTCCACATCTCTTCTGGACGGTCTTATTGATTAAGTTGGTGAATGCTACGATGATCCTTGTCATGAGTTCATCTTTGCTTTTACAGGGAGTTTTGTTGCTCCTTTTCTCAACTGCGAAGCACATATAATAATCACGATGTTTGCAGTCTACGGAGTTAGGTGGTAAGATGTAAGGGGTGATGTAGTCGCAGGAATTGTCGGAGAGTCATGACTTGACACAGGGCATCACATCCTCCTAGGGTCTCTTTATATACGTCTCCATGTTGAGTGAGGCCCTGTAGGTTGATGAATGGAAGCATAATATCGCCATCACTAGCGATCACTCAAGCACGTCTGCAATCACCATTATATTCTTTCATCTCTTTACCAATCCTCTGCAAGTGACATCCACATATTTTGAAATTTTCGTATTCGAGCTTTCGATGCGAATGCCACGCTGTACATCATGCCTTTTACAAATTTCTGTCCGAGTGAATTGAGTCATGGTTCTCTATTTCTCACAGACTGCGCCCAACTGACCCTACTATACTGTTACATCGACAAATAAAAAATGAATGTAATTTCTTCTTGCCGATAATGGCTTTCGTGTATGAGACGTATCATCCTGTCTACCTATTTTGGAACATATATAAGATACATTAAAATAAAAGTAGGTATTTGTACCGAAGAACGAGTTAATTTTGGCACATTTATTTTTATTTTTTTATTTCTTGTCAAATATATTTTTGACTTTCTTAGGTGTCTTAAAATATGAATAAATGATTAAATCATATTTTATATTTATTTTTTTAATTATAATTTCTAAAATCGCATATTTACTAATTAATTAATTAATGGTGCATTAGATATGGCTTTGTTAAAATTAAAATTTAAAATTTAGGAATTAAGTAAACAGTTATTGTTTATTGTATTTTTATCTTGTTTTAAAGTTAACATAGTTTAATGCCTACAAATGACGGTTATTTCTTTTCGTTGATTTAATAAATATTTGTTTTTAACAAACTTAAAATATGTAACTTTTCATATAGGCACAAAAGACATGGGCTATTTAAAGACCTACAAATTCTCCACTTTTTTAATTAATTTTCATTTTACAGTCTGGTTTCTGTTTGTTTCTTTTAAATGCCAAAGTATTTTGATAAGAATCTTTGGTTACGATACTCATTGATTTTGAAGGAATGCTCATGCTGGTACCATCTTAATTTAAAATAATTTTTGTGCTAACAATATAAAATATTTTAATATCTGGATTTTAAATAGATGATATAGTACACTCGTAAATTACATATCCTGTAAGACACATATTATTGAAAAGACAAATTATGGGATTCCTACCTTTACATAATTTTTAATTACTATTAATTATTTCCTAATCTAAACCACTGTCTGTGTAAATTATAGTGGCATATCGCTGTTGTCGGCAAGCATCTTTGGCGATTTCTACTAGATATCTTGTTGCGCCGTGTTTTAGGGTTCGACGTGTCACTGGATATATGATATTCTCAGTCAGACAACTGCAAGAAAAATGTGTCGAGCAAAAGATGATTGTCTACCAGGTATTTGTTGACCTGACAACGACATTTGATATCGTAAAAAGAAAGGCTTTGTGGAACACTTTGGGAAAGCTGCGATGTCTTGAAAATTTTGTTTCTATTGTTCGCTTGTTGCATTATGATATGAAGACATTAGTTAATATCGGTGGAAAGCTTTCTGAGCCGGTGACAGTGGAGAATGGAGTTTAGCTGGCGACATTCCATCCACAATCCTATTTGCCCTGAAATTCTCCATCTTTTTTGGAGAGGCCTTCAAGAATAGTAACCTTGGTATTTACATTAGCTATCGTTCAACAGGAAAGTTGTTTAACATCAAGAATTTTCATGCAATGTCTAAGGATCTCTTGTCGCTGAGCAGGTCTTTGCTATATGCTGATGACGTCGATCTTGATGCGCTTTAAGGATTACATCAATGATGAACTGAAGAAATGCAACATTCGTTGGGAGCACTGAGAAGAAAATGCTTCTGAAGTCATTAATTGGAATGTGGTTGCTATTACTCGAAGTTGTCACTTTGAAGATGAGAAAAGCAGATTAGCAAAGCATAAAAGATCTGACGTGAACAGATTGTGGTAGAGTTTTTTGTCGGTTGTTAGTCTAAGGCATCAACTGTGACCTAGCAAACGGAAGGTGGCAGTTGACTATAAAATCGTAGATGCCCAGTAATTGAAATGGGATAGTTGTGCTAGCATATACTGATTCGGAAGCGGTTTCATTCGACATTTCAAATTGCATGATAAAGTATAACCAGCTTTTGAACCTCTTTTGTGCCAGAGTTTGTAGGTTCCTTGCTGGGTTAATGAGACACATCAGTACTTGGACACGAGTTGGCCGTACTTGGACACGAGTTGGCGACCAGCATATATATATATATATATATATATATATATATATATATATATATATATATATATATATATATATATATATATATACAGAAAAAACACTCACAGTAAAGCAAAGTCAAATACACGAATAAATGAAAAGAAAGACAGTACACTCAAAATTAGCAGAATACATACATTTAAAAACTGCCGTGTTTGTTTTCGCTCTTATGATACTTTAACATGTTTCAATTGAAAAACCGCCTCTCTTTACGTGATATGTTAATGATCAGTTTAATTGTTTTTTTGTTGCTATTTTCTGTCATCCACATTTCATACTAATTCGCTGTATGAAATTTTACTTTTCTTTTTATATTCCCTATTAAAATTAATTAAAAGTAAAATAACGAAATAGTTTCCTTTCTTCACATACTTAGTGATTCCCCACTTTGTTTTATCTGTTTTTACTTTTCATAATATTTTTCATTTGTTATTGTATGTCAGTCCTAAAGAATTAATTCCCTCTTTAATTTCCGTACTTAACCAACTTACTTTTTTGACCTCACTATAACATTCATCGTACTTTTTACTTTATTTCTTCATATCTAAAGAATTTACGTCTTTATATTATCTTTATCTCTATCTTTTCGTTCTTAGTTTGTCTTATTTCTTTATATGTGCAATAATCTCTTTGGACAAAACAATTTCTATTAAATCCATTTTCTCCTTTGCTGAGGATTCCCTTCTAAGGCTATTGATCTTGTATTTAGCTCAGCCGCTTTTAGTCTGCGTGATACTTTACGCTGCATTTGAATTTTCAAACACCGGTTTACCGCAAAGTATATATACGGGCAAAAATGATATAATCTGCTTAAGATAGAGATGGAATGTGTTGTGGCTCTTGATGTAAAATCGTTTAACTTTGTTCCTTTTGGTTTCATAAGAATTCCACCAGGCACCAAATTTAGAATAAAATTGGTAAGAAGGCATATTGCTTTTTAAGAAAAAGAAAAAATCAGTATTATATTTTTGATGATATTAGTACACGATTTGATTACATTTTTGATTATATGAGTCTATATAAATTAGAACGCTGTCTACTATGAATATACGTTACCTTGATTTATAATATTATGTGTTATTGTGAATAAATTGTAAGAATGAATCTTTCAGGCTAAATAACTGTTCCATATATATATATATATATATATATATATATATATATATATTCTTTTAAAAGAGTGTCCTTTGCCGTTCTGATGTTGCTACATGCTTTACTTCTTGCCTATCTCCAACTGCGAATTTTTTCTAAGCTCTATACTCAGCATTACGAAAAAAGAACTAAACAAAATGAACATAGATCGATCAGCTTTAATAAAAAGGACTGGTAACTGGAAAAATGAAAACACAATGTTAACAAATAATTTTTCACACCCAACCCAGTTCTGCAGTATCAGAATCAACGTTGAGTTTAAGCAAGGAAATGAGCAGTTGGAGTCAAGTGCTATGCAGATTAAATTTTTCCCAATTGTGACGAATGCAGCTATCGATTTTTTTTTTGCATTCTAGTTAATATTCGTGTCAGTCAGCTGTTGGCTCTCATGCTGGCCAATAGAATCTTCCTGCTTATTCTTGGCAGCCAGCTGTTTGCCGCAAACTACATGAAAACTGCCGTACAAACATGAAAAAATCGATTATTTCCAATATTGATTGGAGTTGGGAAATGCAAAATCGGTTATGGCCTTACCGCTAACTTGGAGCATGTGCATGTAAATGCGGCCGTGCATTCGTTACACACACACACATCCTGCCTTTATATATATATATATATATATATATATATATATATATATATATATATATATATATATATATATATATATATATATAAATATATATGCTTACACCCCCCACACACACACATATATATATATACACACACACACACACACACACACATATATATATATATATATATATATATATATATATATATATATATATATATATATATATATATATATATCAACGTGTGTTCCTTGGTTATATACGGCAATTTTCACTTCAAATTATCTTCTACACAATTGTCTTGTGTTACTGACACCCAAGATAATGATTCCCGAATAACGACAATTTTAATATCTTCAAGGGTTGAGTTAAACGTTATTTTCTATTCTGCTGCATTGTGGAATCGACTCCAAGGGAGATGGTTCATTGATCCCTACATTCTTACCCTGTTCTTTGGAGTATACGTTATCTTCCACACATATCCTCATGAACTCTGCCTCATAATCTGTAAACCTCTACACCAAGAAGCCTCGCTCTTTTTACATCATTGCATAATAAATTCCAAGTAATAATAAAGTATTTTATTTCGGGGTTTAACGTAACATGATTGGAAGAGAGTTATTTATGGTGGCAGATCAAGTCTAGATTAAATTCGTGTTGATTACTGTTTTTGCGCAGTTTGAACTATCGATTAGGAATGATGGAATAATTAGATAAAGTTTAGATTTAAAAGATGAGAAGTGAAAATAAACAACATAAGGTCAATATAAATTAAATGTGGTTACGTATATGTTATTGGGACAACATTTTAGAATGAGACACTAGTTAAATTATATTTTAATCACGTGATACATTAATTATATCTGACTCCTTTAGGTAGTTGATTTCAGAAAGGTATGAAAGCAATTTTAATAAATTTGGACGACCTTGAGATTATAGTCACGAAATGGATAAGATCTAGCGACACGTGCTCTAACAAATAATCCCTTATGCGCTTAATCGGTAGACAGTAAAATGTTATTAAGTTAGTTTCAGTTCTGATTGACTGTTGCATTTCCGATGAAAGACTGAATAAATTATTCAAAGTGAGTTTTTAATATCTATCGGGATGCCACCATTCAATACTGAAAAATGTAAATATTTTCATCATTTTTCTTTTTCGTGTGTTTTACCAATAATATACAGCCTGTACAAGGCACAAACTCCACTCATCGTAGAGGGATACTGTGTGAGATGCACATTTTATTTAGATATGCATAGAAGAAAAGGATTAACTATAGAGAAGAACAGTTTAAAAGCATCCCTTTGGCTGTCGATTTCACAAAGCAGCTGTTCCTCGAAAAAAATAGGAATGAAGCATGTTCACTACATTATGTGTGATATGTTTGGCCTGGTGTTTCTAAGATAGGTTGTATGAACACGTTCCATGGAAATGACGACAGAACAGTGGGTGGTTTTCAAAGTTTCGCATGCCTGAAAGCTGTTGTTGAGTGAAAAATAAGTCATCCCCAAAATGAAACGGAGATAGTTTTGGACTCTTGAAGAGTGGTTAGTAGATAATGGGCTTATCATGCCTATATATTGCATTTTCGGCCTGAACTGGCTCTTGTAACTGTGGTGGATAGCAGTAGGTGTCTGGTACCTAATGGTGAGGTATAAGGTTGATGCAAAATTAATGTCGTTTTCTCACATAGTAACATATGTGAGAAAACGACACTATTTTTGCACCAACCTAATGCATAGAACCGAACAATTTCCAACCTCATTAGCGAGAGATCGTATTTTACGAATTCCACTCAAGATATGGGTTGAGGTTAAGTTATATAAGCGCTGAAAGGATGGCGTCCCCCTGCGAAAACTACCGATAATCTCGATGGAAAAAAATCATGATCGTCTCTGTGATAATAGAACAGTACTAGTTTGGTTTTCGAGGTTTTTAATATGACCTGACCCCCTACCACTGAACTGCGTCCGTAAAGTTTTCAGCAACCTGGCTCTAGCCCTCTAGAATTAGGCGGTGTACATATATATCGTTGTATCATCATCTTTGATATTCCCGATATTCTTAGGCATATCGTTTAATTAGAAAGAGAGTTGAAGCGAACAATTAGGGTTGCCTGTTTTGAAGATTTGTGCCTCATAGGTTTTGTCGTTAACAAGTATCTGCAGTAACCTATCTGTTAGGAAGGACCTGATACATGAGAGATCTCGTCCAGTGATTCCATATCAATAGAGCTTGTTCAGCAACACTCCATACCATATCTTGCCAAACATCTTTGAAAAATCGAATGCGAGATATATTTGAGATGTCTTTGTTGTTTACTGCTTTGACGCATTCTGTGTGTAATGATAGGATTTCAGCAGCAAACCTAACCAGTCGAATCGAAAATATTGTCCGTAATGATGTGATCAAAAATCTTCTTTGTCATTGTAGCTTCAAACATTTTGCTAATGAAATTGAGGAGGATGATATGTACAAAAAGTGGATGAGCGGGCGCTACGCATTATTGAAACAGGGCAGACACTTGTCATATTCCCCTTCAAGCAACGGTGAAATAATTTCGCTAAGATCTGCGATATTTTGGGGTCAATATTCTTAACACTACCACTGGACCAGTAGTCTTCTTAGGTCAAGACTTTTGATAAATCGTGAGTTTTCGCGGGCTGTAATAACAAGTATTACTGAGTTTCTGCTCTGTGAGAGTAGGGGAGTTGAGAAGTAGATGGCTCTTCTCATCGAACATTGGTTTAAATATAAAAATCGGAGTGAAGAGTTTTGCCTTATTTAATTCGGATGAGATAACAAAATAGCCATTTATGATAGTACGCAGTGTCAACTTGCTTTTGTTGAGAAATTGGTTGAGATTCTCCAGAATACCCTGAATCCAAATTGTTTGCTTTCTACCGTGGCTATAGCTCTATTTTGCTTTTTATGGAACTCTCTTGCAATAATTGTGGGCAGTTATGAAAGCAGGAAGTGTTAGAAACATTCTGATTCTTTACGAGTTGGTACATAATGTTGATTTAGATGTATCTTACATTCTATTTTTTCTACCTTATAATATTAAATTGAAAGGAACATTGAACATGAATTTTAATGCCATCACTTGTTATTTTTCAGGTAAATGTTTGTTCTCATTTTCAAAAATTTTGAGATAAGTGCATAAGGGATTATTTGACTCATATGTTTCGACCGAAATCCTGTTCTCAACTACCGTTGTTACAGGCAAATAATACACCTAATCATTGACAGAAGGCACGGATACGTCGTATCCATTACAACTACAGCACACACACGCATGTACACACACACATACACACACATATATATATTTGTATATGTATATAATTAAGAATAAAATCAAAGGTGATATCGGAATTTGAACAAATAAAAAGAATTGAAGGATAATTATAAATTCTCATATATTTGGAATTAACATATAACTGAATTAGTTTTTCTCAAGTACAAACGAGCTACCCTTCAATTACTATCCCGACCAAAACGATACCCATAATGTAAACACAAAGCCACCGTCTGCAACACCTATAAGAGCATTAAATCGTTTTTTAGCTACTTAGAGATTAAAGTAACCGGAAATATATAAGAAATAATTTTTGCTAATATCAGGCAAGTAAATACGGCAACAAATATATTTTTAAATAAATTTCGAAATGTTTTTTCTTTTCAGATCTGAATGATTTTCTCTTTAGATCTTAGAGATATTTTAAAGTGAAAAATGTTTTAAACTGATTTAAATGGTTTCTTTATTTTTAAAATTTAAGTGTCTCGATGTTTTTGACGTTTTGAAAAATGAAATAAAATCATTTCCCCCGTGTCTCCAAAAATACATTTGCGGCAACTACCGGAAGAAAAAAAATTGTATTGCATGCTTAAGAGGTAGCACACATTTAGGAAGAAGGTAATCTTGGATTAAGTGGGCTTAAAATAAGCAAGAGTCAAGAAGCAAAATAACGAGAAAAACGATTTCTGAAAAGGAAGATGAAGATTAAAGGAGAAAACTCATATCTTTTCTTTTTTTTCTGACATTTTTCTTTTTCAGTTTATATTTTTTCTCTGGAGAATATTTTTATATAACCATTTTTATTTTACAAATATTTTAAATGATTTTTACATTTGTTGCATGAGTAAAAAGCGTTGTCTGATCTTCTGCATGAGATAGTCTTATGACTTGTTATTCTTCTCCAATGATTTTATTCATCAACTTGTAAATAAATATATTTCCAGTGACAGAAAGGAAATATCATTTTCATCATTATTATAATATTGTGTTTAATGGGCCACAAACCAAATGCACACTCCTCCCTGATTTTATTTCAAGAGAAACAGCGATTTATCCCTTGATTACGGTTTAAGATAAGGCTTACGATCACATCACGTTGAAAGATAGGGTCTTATACGATCAGGGAAGAAATCAATGTCGAGCCTGTTCACTATCTAGATAGGTGACCGTTTTAGGAGTACTAGGTGCGTTAAGTGTGAATTTGAGAATAGTTTAATTAATAATGGCTCTGAATTGATGTTCGCAGTGTCGAGTTTCAATTATATTTGCGTTCGTAATATTCACTTACGCGCAAATAGCTTGGAGAAAATATGTTTCCACCACATCTGACTCTCGATATGGGTTAATTAGTAAGACTTTTATCAGTAAATTGTTAGTATTATCTCCTCTACGATAAGAATAGTTATTATAATCTAAAAAGAACGGCAATGGCCGTATAAAAGGCATCAACCAATCAGTTAAAGTTTGGATTTCAGTTTCCTTCACTTAACAGCTACCTTGAGTTGAATTAATTACATAAAAGTTTTATGTACACACCAAGGGACGTAAGATGTATAGGTGAGTATGTATACACACGGCTAGAATTAGAACACAGGTCTGCAATTTCTTATTCTGAATCGTTGACCATTACACCACACACATATAATCGCGTTCACTGCATTCATTTACTCAAAAATACTCTTAGGAAATTTAAAGTTTCTTCCCTTCTCCCCCTCAAATACCAGGACCGACTTTACTGGATAACCTAGGTGAAGTGTCAGTTTATGAAATTCTGGATCGAACCCAGGCTAGAGAAGGTTGAAAATCGCATATGTGCTTCTTATAAACATATAAGACGCAAGATGCATATCGAAAATGAAAAATGTCCACTTCCACAACGGTTGAGATTGTAATGCTCTTAGCCTTGGCCAGGGCCTACGATGGAGTGGTAGTGATTTTCCAGCGTTATTAGCCACTAGAAACTATTCTTTTGCGCAGTTGTTCATTAAACACAGAATTTACTAAAACATCAAACTTCGTTTCCGAAGTAAGACTGTACACACGCATGCATACAGGCACATACACGCACACACACACACACACACACATATATATATATATATATATATATATATATATATATATATATATATGTAGAGAGAGAGAGAGAGAGAGAGAGGGAGACAGACAGAGAGAGAGAAATAGAGAAAGAGAAAGTGAGAGGGTACTAATACTACTACCACTTACACACACATACTCTCAAACACACGCATATATATATATATATATATATATATATATATATATATATATATATATATATATATATATATATATATATATATATATATTCTTATCCTTGGCCGACATTCGGTTTTGCAGTAACTAGAGTTTAAAAGATTAAATTAAGACGACCAAAATCTCAATGACAGACATATTAAAGATGAATTCAATCCGTAGACTCTATATTAATTATGTATCTATGTTTAGGAATCCCAACACTCCTGAATCATTAAAGCAACAGACGCTTGACTCCAGACGTGATGCAGACATGACTTCAGGCCTTCAGAATATTTGTATGAGACTCATTAATGTATATTATTTCCTACATTAGGTTGTCCATAAGACAGATTAAACATCCAATTGAATATTATTTGGGCTGTCCATTCTAACTTCTCTTTTTATCAAATTCCTTTCATTTCAGGTATAATTGTCCTATAGATTATCATACTATTATAAAGAAATGATTTGAGACAGGAAGTTATTTGTTTTAAGTTCAATTCCGAAATTTCGATATAGATAATATAATGACGTTTGTTTTTGTCACTACATCAGACTAGGGATTCATGAATTTATACACTGCACTTACAAGAATATGTTTGAAAATCTGAATATTTCCATAAAACTTTAAACTTAACAATACAAAATCAAATACAAAAACAACGCCAGATTGGTAAAAACCGGTTTTCCTCGCCATTAGATAGATACTAAAATTAGCTTCAGTTCCTAAAGTTTAGCATCAAGTAGGGCCAAAAATTTCCACCATTTGATTATGCCATCCCTGTCATTCTTTTGATATAGAATATTTTCATGAAAAATCACAAGCAAAATGACTCCGATTCTAACAACCTATGCAGCAACAGCAAGCGGAGATACGTTTGTAAACCTAAACTAATAGAAAATCTATCGAATATAAATCTTTCCAATACAGAACGAGAAATCCTCAGCTACTGTTTAAAATTTGCCTATGGAATCCGCAATAGAAACATAGAAAAAAACAAAAGCAAAACGACTGAGATTCTACAAACCTATGCAGCAATAGCAAGTGGAAATATGTTGGAATAATAATCTAATAAAAAATCTATCGAATATAAAGCTTTCCAATACCGACCGGGAAACCATCTGCTTCGGTTTAAAAAATGCCAATGGAATCCGCAATAGATACATAGTTAAATCATAAGCAAAACGACTCCGACTCTAGCAACCTATGCAGCAACAGCAAGTGGAAATATGTTGGAAAACCTAATCTAATGGAAAATCTATCAAATATTCATTTTTCCATTACAGAACGAGTCTCAGCTACGTTTGAAAACTTGAAATTGGAATCCGCAAAAGCTATATAGAAATATCATGAGCAAAATGTCTCCGATTCTAACAACCTATGCAGCAACAGCAAGTGGAAATAAGTTGGAAAATCTAATCTAATAGAAAATCTATCGAATGTAAAATTTTCCATTACAGAACGAGAAACCCTCAGGTTCGGTTTAAAACTACCCAATTGAATCCGCAATAGATACATCGAAAAATCATGAGCAAAATGCCTCCGATTCTAACAACCTATGCAGAAACAGCAAGGGGAAAAATGTTGGCAAACCTAATGTAATAGATAATCTATTGAATATAAATCTTTCCAATACAGAACGAGAATCCCTCAGCTACGGTTTAAAACTTGCCAATGGAATTCGCATTAGACACATAGAAAAATCATAATCAAAACGACTCCGATTTTAACAACCTATGCAGCAACAGCCAGTGGAAATATGTTGGAAAATCTAATCTAATAGAAAATCTATCGAATATAAACCTTTCTAAAACAGAACGAGAAACACTCAGGTTTGGTTTAAAACTTGTCAATAGAATTCGCAATAGATACATAGAAAAATCATAAGCAAAACGACTCTTATCTTATAGAAAATCTATCGAATATAAAGCTTTCCAATACAGAACGAGAGACCATGATCTTCGGTTTAAATCTTGCCATTAGAATCGGCAATAGATACTTAGAAAAATCATAAGCAAAAATAACCCGATTTTAACAACCTATGCAGCAACAACAAGAAGAAATACGTTGGAAAATCTAATCTAATAGAAAATCTATCGAAAATAAAGCTTTCCAATACGGAACGAGAAACCCTCAGCTTCCGTTTAAAACTTGCCAATGGAATCCGCAATAGATACATAGAAAAATCATAAGCAAAACGTCTCCGATTCTAACAATCTATGAAGAAACAGCAAGTGGAAATATGTTGCAAAACCTAATCTAATAGAAAATCTTCCGAATATAAATGTTTCCAATACAGAAATAGTAAGCCTCACCTTCGGTTTCAATCTTGCCAATGAAATCCTCAATAGATACAAAGAAAAATCATGAGCAAAATGACTGCGATTTATCAACCTATGCAGCAACAGCAAGTGGAAATACGTTGGAAAACCTAATCTAATAGCAAATCTATCGAATATAAATCTTTCCAATACAGAACGAGAAAACTTCAGCTTCGGTTTAAAACTTGCTAATGGAATCAGCAATAGATACATCGAAAAATCATGAGCCAAACGACTTTGATTCTAACAACGTATGCAGCAATAGAAAGTGCAAATATGTTGGAAAAACTAATCTAATAGAAATTCTATCGAATATAAATCTTTCCAATACCGACTGGGAAAACCTCAGCTTTGACTTAAAACTTGCCAATGGAATCCGCAATAGATACATATAAAAATCATATGCAAAACGACTCCGATTCTAACAATCTATGCAGCACAGGAAGTGGAAATATTTTGGAAAACCTAATCCAATAGAAAATCTATCGTATATAAAGCTTTCCAATACAGAACGAGAAACACTCAGCTTCCCTTTAAAACTTGCCAATGGAATCCGCAATAGATACATAGAAAAATCAGAAGCAAAACGACTCCGATTCAACAACCTATGCAGCAACAGCAAGTGGAAATATGTTGCAAAACCTAATGTAATAGATAATCTATCGAATATAAAGCTTTTCCAATGCAGAAAAATTTGAAATTTTAAACTTTTCCACCGAAATCCGTAATGGGTACATAGTAGGTAATAGAGTAAAAACATCACAAAAATACGAAACATCACAAAAATACGACTTCGGTTCCAACAAAAGTTTTCATGAAGGTCATTATAACTGCTACTATAGAAAAAAAAACGAAAATTCATTACTACTGGGGCACTTAAATAAAGAGCCTAGGGAGAAATAAAGAATTCCACATCCCTCCCTCCGACAAGAGGTGTGGTGGATATTATCATGAACTAGAATACATACATAGAAATAAGTCACTTACTACGCAACGATAGCGACACACAAGAAAAAATAAACGAAAAAAAGTAAATACCGAAATAGAAAAATCAACAAAGAATCATGAAACGAATCAAAAATATGAATAGACTCAGAGAATAGAACACCAGAAGATCCTAACATTGCGGTCTCACTAAAATCCACAAAACTTGTAATCAAATGCGTCACATCATTTCGGGAATAGACAGCGCCCTATCCATAACATTTTCCTAACCCTTCTCCTTGGAAAAATCAATTCTTCTCCATAATAAAGAACTCAAACAACGTATTTGAAAAAAAAAAAAAAAAAACATGAGCGATAAACTCAACTATATATAAAGTCCTTCTACACGAACGTAGCAGCTGGAAAATATCTGAATCTCTTAAGAAAGCATGTAAGAGAGTCAACGATAAAGCTCTATCTACCAACAGGTAAAATAATCAAAATCTATTGTCTCATCATCAATCAATTCTGCTACACATTCAATAATGCTTTTTACAAACAAAAATGTGGATAATCAATGGGATTGCCTGTCAGTGGAGCGATGATATTTACTTTGAATATAACAAATCAGGTACTTTTTTAAATATTTTTGCTAAACAACAATATACTTTCGTTATATTGATGATGTAGTACTAATGATACAGATTTATCTGATATATTAGAACAAGTAAACAAGAAAATACAAAACGCACAAGAATTTACATACGAAATGGAAGAAAATATTTCCTTCACATTCCTTTGTTCAAAAATATCAACGTTAAGAACAATGCTAAACTCGGTGTTCTCAGGAAATCAACCAACGAAAACAATATAATTATTTTCTATTAGCATCATAACTACAAAATAAAACACAGTATAATCATCGATGTAGAGGAGAAATACATTAAAAACACAATCACTTTCTACAGTACATTAAGTATATTATATTCAGTGCAAAACAAAAGTCCCATAAAATGTTCCTAAGCAAAAAATACGAGTCGCTACTGAGATTGGCAAAATTTTAAAAAAAATAATAGCAATTCAATCACATCTGTTATGAAAATGAATGTATCTAAACTCAACCAAAAATGTGTTACTACTACATCCAAAACGATAAAAGACATAGTCAATAAAATGTAAAACAAGTAGGTGGAGTTTAGTTCATCTTCTGAGTAATTTTCAAAAAGTACATCGGGGAAACGTCAAGGACTCTCTCTCTCTCTCTCTCTCTCTATCTCTCTCACTCTCTCTCTCTCTCTTTAACTATCTCTCTCTCACTCTATATAAACAAATTGGATTAGAACAAAAAACTTGACCACATACTCCATGATCACAAAAAGTTTATAAAACTTAACAAGAACACGAGCAACCAACTAAAATCAATGCTTAATAAACTTATTAATGCTAATAATGCTGACCAGAAATCTTTAAAACTCCCTAAAATTGTTGGTGATTATAGACTTGGTTACATATAAGGCACTATAAAAACACATAAACCTAACTATCCTCTCCGTCCTATCATATCGCAAATTCCAATTAATGTGTGTTGTTAGATGATATACCTATCATCTAACAACACACATTAACCAACTTATTACCGCCTACCTTCCTATTAATATAGTGTTAAGTCAACATTAGAAGTAATCCAAATCCTAAAAAGTGAAAAACTAGACAATGAAATCAGGGCTTCACTTGATGTTGAAAACTTATTTAGCAATGTCCCTGTTAGTGAAACTATTGACAAAATTATAAGAAATATATACAGTAACTAATCTTTACCCCCACTTAAAATTAATCCAAATATATTACGGAATCTATTATTAGCTTGTACTACTGAAAGCCTTTTCTTCGATCATAATAATATATATATATATATATATATATATATATATATATATATATATATATATATATATATATATATATATATATATATATACAACGTGATGGTGTCTCCATGGGTTCAGTACTGAGTCCGACATTTAGCAATTTCTACATGTCGCACCTCGAAAATAATATATTTACAGATTTAAAAAAAAACATCAATGTACCTAAGATACGTTGATGATATTCTTATGTTAGTTAAAAATACAGATGAAATAATTCAACTTCAAAAACGTTTCCAAAATAATTCGGTCCTTAAATTCACATATGAACTCAATACTACTAATAAAAATCCCCTTCCTTGACATATTGATAAACATAAATAATTACAAATTTACTATTTCGCCATACAAAAAAAACTACAAGCATAAATTCATGTACACTTAACTTCAAGAGCGAATGCCCATATTACTACAAAATAGCAATTATAAAGAATCTAATACATCGTGCAGAAACTAATTCATCCACAAAACAGATTTTTTTACAGTGAACTAAAGAATATAAAACAGACACTTATTAATAATAGCTTTCCAAACTTTATAGTTGATGAACAAATAAGATGCTTTCTTAGAAATCTCAATACTAAGTAAATTGTACATAATAATACTTCTACTGATCTCAAAAGTATTAATCTCCTATATCGTAATCAAATGCATACTAATTATAAACAAGATGAACATATACTAAAAAAATTAGTAAATTCTAATATATCGACTACAGATCCTAGCAAAAAGAATAAATTAATCATATACTACACTAAATCTAGTATATACAACTTAATACCTCGCAATAATCCTTCTCCCCTGGTTAGCGATTTGAAAAAAACTAACATAGTTTATAAATTCAAGTGCCTTTTGGGAGAGTGTATCTCCAACGAATTAAATAATATTTATGTTGGTCATACCACAAACTCGGTTTCACGACGCTTGACACTACATTTGAATGAAAACATTAACATGTTTAGGCATTTCAAACAACATGCCCTACCGCACACCCAATTCCGTAAAATACTTGCCGAAAACACATTTATACTTCGACATGAAAACAATAGACTAAACTAAAAAATCCTTGAAGCATTATGCATCAAACGGTTGAAACCCAACCTAAACGAAATCAATTATGGCATCTCTACAAAAATTCTTAAATGTCTATAATTGGTAACAGAAGCCATTGGTTTATACCAACGGCTTTCCATGCTTCATACTTCTCCAATTCACTCTAGTGTGGTCATGTGTGACGTCATGAGATGTGGTGAGATTTTCGCTTCTAGCGTCTTATATGCGCGTGTTTATCGTTGCTTAGAAATCATCTATGTAAACATTGACAGGCTATCATCACTGTCTTGTCCGTATAATGCTTAATATGTTGTAATTGACATCTTTGATAATGGCTTATGTAAGCCGAAAGCTTAGATTGTATTAAAAAAATATGGATCAATATTGTGAATGTTTTTCTTCGTTCAACGATAATGTTATTAAACTTATCAGACATTACGAAAGAAAATTGCATAAAATAGACAACACTTGTCTATATTATTTAATGAAACCTGTATGAATATATATATATATATATATATATATATATATATATATATATATATACACACACGCATACAGATATATATATATATATATGTGTGTGTGTGTGTGTGTGCGTATTTTTATTTTCAAATGAGAGAAAGAAGAGATGAAGTAAAATTCTGCTCTTCGTAGCATTTACTTACAACAAATCTTCAATACAAAGTAGAACAATATATTAGTATAATTGTATTTTATATATTCGAAAAAAACAAATTGAAATCGCTACAGAATAGTTTTTGTGTTTCGGCAATACCTTGTACCTCTTCAAGGGACCGGTGATTAAATAAGATTAAAAAAATTTCAAAAAACATTTTACCTCTTTTCTCAACGATAAAGGTGTTGTAAGAAGACACATAGAATTAAAAAAAATAGACTTGCGATTTTGTTTTGATCATTCAATTAAAACTCAGATCTACGTTAAATAGACAATTGCGATCAAAGTTTGAATGTGGGGGAGTTATTTGATAAACTGTAACGTAGGCAGGTCATCATTGACAATTAAGCAAAGTTTTAAGCAACAAATATATTCTCATTGTAGACAAATATAACATGTTCACGTTTTCAAAGAACGCTGAGCAGAAGAGAAGTAGGATAATCAGACGTAAAAATTAATTACAACAGACATTTTAAAAAAAATCATATTCAGGATGCTTCTTAAAGCAACCTCTAGTTAAAATTAAAAATGTGAAACATCTCTATATGATATAAATAATGCTAAATGGCCGCAATACATAACAATACTAAACCTGATTAAATAACGTAAGATAATTGCATCTAGAAGGTGGATGATTATTTGATTATAAATTATTACCATAGAAAATGGAATTAACTATTTTTTTAAATCTATATTGTAACGTAAAAGATAATATGTGTCTACAATTAACAAACATTTTTTGTCGGCAGATCGGATAATTTCTAATTTTTCAAGTAAACACAACAAGCAAAATTCATTTAAAGATTCACAGATTTTAGTTTACTTTAGTATTTTCCATTTACATCGTAGGGGTTTTATTAACTTTTTTAACTTCCAGAAATATTTAAAAAGGGACGTCGTATTTCTGTAGGCATTATGATGAAAGCTAATACTTGATGCCAGCATCTAGCTTTAAGTTAACTTTTGGTAATCCAAATATCAATTTATTTTTAACTTTTGGATTTTTAATATTACAGATCATGCTTAGGTAAACAAAAGAGTCAGTTTGACATCGGATTTGCAATGGCATTTATTAGAATATATACAATAACAATTGTTGGTATTATCAGTGATTGTTGCGGTGGAATGTCTATTATTACTCACATTTTGTATTGGATCAAAATCGTATTATTAGGTTGGTGCAAAATAATAACGTAATAATGTCGTTTTTTTTACGTATTTTTAACGTCAAAAACGACATTATTACGCCATTATTTTTGCACCAACCTAATATTATGTTTTTGAATATTTTTTAAGATTTTCTCTACAGCTATAGATTAGTTGTAGTGTATTTCTGCTAAAGATTTTAGTGAGCGCATTGTTTCTGGGTTTAACTTTCTATTTCGCGTTGATATGACGTTTGGCTGGTCATGACAAATCCACAACTGTATTTTTAATTCTTACGATCTCGAAGAATTTAGAAAATTTAGAAAAAATGAATATACTATAGTGTTCTAGTTATTAACGACATTTTGTTTTTTATTCATACCTACATTGTTTCAAATAATCCATACCGTTTTTGCATTGTTATTTGGATATATTTCATTTTGATCACAAGTGGTCACTCAGAGGCACATAAACCTCAATGAATTTATTTCACTTTGATTTAAAATAATTTAAAATTTGTACAAGGGAATGGCAAAATATAGAAGGAGAAATAAGATGGAGGTCAAGATTATTAAGTCATTTGGAATGTCAAGGTGTCACTGTGCCACACTTTCTCATTTAATGGGACAAAATTCTTTAACTTTCATCAACTAATGTTAAAGAAATACCAATTTTATGTTATTATTGTTTTCGTCAATATTTTACGTGATTTCTTGCGATAAATTTCTTTGTATGATAACAATTTTTATAAATTTGTGAATAATCGAATTAATTGCGAAATCCAGCGAAAGTCAACTATGAAATAAAAATAATTGTTTATATGGAATGTAAGGACCTATGCACATTAAATTTTCTTCACGTTCACGTTCCAGCAGAAGAATTATCGTTCAACTTTTAAAAGGTAATCATAAATTGTAATGCAATACTTAAATGCAGTGATCAATTTTAAGGTTTTCTGTAGTTTATTGTTGCCTATCGTATACGGCAGCAGTATTAGTCACAGAAATCTCCGCCCAAATTGGACTTGATTGAAATAAAAAGTACCAAAGCTTTGGAGAGGAAAACAAGTCCCGCGTAAATGGGAACCCAGGTCAAACTGCTGCCAGTATATATTCCAATGCTGTAAAGAGGTAAATATTCAGGAACTATCAAACTTCTGAACAAGCTGAAGACCCAGTGAATTGAAAAACATTATAAATACCGTTTAAACGACAACGCCTGAAGACTAACTTTTACCTAGAAATATAGATGTCGCATTAAAATTGATATTTAAAAGTTTTGTAATCTTTTCATATAATTTGATAACGCTATATTTTAATATTATTTTGAAATTTTAATATTGAGAATTATATATAACAATATGTGCTGTTTCTTAAATATGTAACCTTATATATATATATATATATATCAATTTACAGATCAATTGTTTCAATACAATAAATTTGACAGGTGATTTAAGTATAATGAGGAAAAAACAAAATAAATCGCGCAGTATGAAAAATCGGAAAAAAACTGACATTCAATAGCATGGCCTCTCCTCGTTACAACTTGTTTCAATCGTTTTCTAATGTTTTTGATGATATTTGAACAAGCCTTTCTAGGTTTTTCTTCATTTCTTCAATAATTATAGGTTCTAATTCTTGATGGTTTTTTGGTGACCGACGATTTGTACTAACTTTCAATTTTTGCCATACATTTTCAATAGGATTCAATTCAGGACTCACTGAAAACATGAAAGACCTGATATCTTTTTTTTCTGAAAACGCATTCAATGATTTAGATATATACTTGGGATCATTACCTTGCTGGAAATTAAATCTCCGACGGAGAAAATTTGGCGCTGATAGTTGTAGATTTTCATACAGAATTTTTATATAGTCTGCAGATTTTATTATTCCTCTTATTGCAATTAATTGTCCAGTCCCCCTTGTGCTAAAATCTCTGAAAACGTCATCGAGCCGTCTCCATGTTGTAATGTTGCCACTGTGTTATTTGGGAGAAAAGCCTCACCTTTTATGCGCCAAACCTTTCGTACATCATTATGCCTTATATGCTCTTTTTTTTGTTTCATTACGCTGTAGTACTTGTTCTTAAAAGCATTTTTCTTTGTCTAACAACGTTTTGGCAAAATTTTACCAGGCAAAAATTAGACATGAAGATGGATTCTTCGTGGACAGTTTCCATACAACACATTTCTATTTAAAAATGTTGCAGTGTGCGAGTACCATTGATACCCATTGTATTCAAACATTTGGCGATATCCTTTAAAATGACTTTTGGCTTTATATTAACATGACAACAAAAATTTGTCTTAAGAATTTGTGTTTTCTTCCAAGTCAATGAATCACTCTGTCTTGCCAAACTTTTTAAAGCTCTTTACAACGGACAGTACCGTATTTCAAGGGATAACTAATAGGTTTGAAATAGGGATGTAACTATTTCTCGATTTGTGTAATAATTCTCTGTCTCAAGTCAAACTTAAACTTCCTGGTCTCTCCAATCGTGTTTTTAACATAACGATAATAATGGTGAAACTATGCACAACGTGTTGTTCTTTGATGGAATTATCACAAATATTCTGCGGAATAAATAGTCTACAATGCTTCAGCGATAAAATAATTATATAAATTACTTATACTTACAAGAATCAATTTTCAACAATATTTTCTACTGTACGAACAATTTTATAATTTTCCTATTTTGTATAATTCGCCTGTCAAATTTGTTTTATGTAACCTATTGTTCTGAGAATAGTTTTATATTCCCGTTTTGTGATTATTAACATATATAAAACATGATAGCATGCGGGCCAAAGCTTATGAAGAATTGATAAAATCTTCAAAATTGACCCATTTACGAATGATTTCGTAGTTGACTATATATATATATATATATATATATATATATATATATATATATATATATATATATATATATATATATGCTAATGGATTAAATTCAGGAAAAATCTTCCAATGTTACCTTTTACATTTCATTTAAAGGGTGTGTTAAATCACATGATTATTTTGTTTACAGTTTTTCAAATCGAAGCACCATAATACATACGCACACACACACAGAGAGAAACATATATATATATATATATATATATATATATATATATATATATATATATATATATATATATATATATATATATATGGAGCTTCGGCTTGAAACATTGTTAACAGAATAATCATATGTTTTAACACACCCTGTAACTGCAATATAAAAAAATAACACTGAAAGATTTTTCCTGAATTTAATCCATAAACATCTATATATATATATATATATATATATATATATATATATATATATATATATATATATATATATATATATATGATCATATTATTTCCCGTTTTTATTTAATTTATTGATTCGGTTTTCTTAAGCACATATATCTTCAACAGTATTATTTGTTTTATATATTTGTTGATTAATATTTTTACTTGTGCATGTACCGATTATATTCTGTGATTTCCCTGATAGTATTAAAATGGATATTAAAGGTAGAGTTTTGGGGCGGTAGGCCAATATCTATCCTTATGAAAACACAAATTTGATTAAATTTCTTTTGTCAATCGACTGTAAATTTTTGCACCATCACAAGCTGAAAGATTAAATATTTTCATCTCTTCAGATATAATATATTATTAATTGTATTTGAAGTATTTTAACTTTACTAATGTCACCTTATAGCTGACTATTACTTATAAATAAATCTCCTATCAGTGACTAGAGGGGTATCGCAAAACTAAATGCATTTAATTGAGCTGCTTTCTTGATGAAAATTCAATTAAGGCAAATTCACAATTCATTTCAGCATCCAATGATGTAGAATGTAACCTAAATTTCGTCACTACTGAAATCTACAATTTACTCTGCATATTCAATTTCGCACTTAATAAATATACACAATTATTTTATTTCAGTAATTTCCATACAATTTGTAGATTACAAATAACTAATTCTTCCTTCATCTTGCCTTATCATACATGATAACATATATCAATATATTTTATTCTGTTGATTATAAGACTGACTCTCAACCAAACAATTTTGTATGCCTCCATTTATTCCTTCTCCCTAGGAAGATTATTTTCCTATGATACTATTGCCTGTGACCTGTCCTGTGAATATGAAAATTTCCACGCTGTTTAACCTCGATCTGTCTCTTAGTCACTTCAAATATCTCTTTCAGATGTTAAATAAAAGTGTCCTTTTTTTCCCCATACATATTATTACTCACATGTTTGGTCCATTCTGTACTCAGCATTCTTCTATTTGGCCACATATCTTTTGCTTCAAATCTCTTCATAAGTGAAGTGATATTTTATATTTTTTGCTGACAGCCATACGTTCTGTATTCTTGCAATTGATGTTTAGTTTTTTTTCTATCGCTTTCTTTAAACTTCTGGATACTTTCATTTAGTTTCTTATCAACTCTTACATTCGCCATGTACTGCCTGCGTGTGAATATCGCCTCATTTGGAAGAATGATTGCTGGAAGTTTTCTGTTCCTATATCAAAGCTATTTTACAATATGGTGTCTATATACGCTGTCTCCTCGTTGGTAACATGTACACATCTGATCATATTATTTACTACTTGATTATACAAGGTGATCTTTGAAAATACTCTCCATATCCATTTTTGTTTAGATACTTTAATACACTTTAGATACACTTCATTAATGTGCACGTAACGGGCTAAAATACGCATTTATTTGAAGACTTGAAAATAACACGATTCTGTTTGGTTTAATCATTGAGCTAATATTATTAAGTTTTCCATAATTATATATTTTACAGAGATTCGTAAAACTCAGATTTAATTTACGAAAAGGAAATGTTCAGGTAGCACCTTACCGGATTCTTCAAAAATACCTATTCTTGAAAAATAGTTTCTCCTGAAAAAGATAGTTTCTTGATTTATTCTCATTGTTTTATAATTTTTTGACCATTATGTGTTTATTAATATAAACAATCGGGGCCTGATTATACTGTTATAAAGATTTTGTAGTTTCAACTTTCGAGGTTTTCAATCAGCAACCAAAAATCTTGAAAATCATTAACCATTTTCTGCATGTCCTACCCTTATGTCAATATAAACCTAAAACCTTCCTTACATTTCAGAAATGTTTTTAGAAGAAATGAAGTCATTCTAAAATCTGTCTGATCAAGTGGATTAATATTTTAAATTTGAATTGGTACACTACTTTGAGTTGTGTATGACGGGCAGCTCTCATAAATATTTATATCATACACTCATGGAATACTCTAACATAAAAATTTATAAAATAATATTAAGTTCATGTCAGTCTGGTGTTTAACGTTTTAATTATTGTACTTTTTTCCAGTCGATCATCTGAAAGAAAAAATTATCACAAATTTCTATTAATCAGAACTCTACAATAACAAAATATACTCTGTCCAGGAAGAGTTTCATTAACCACACATTAACTCCCTTCATTCGCCTCTTTCGGAGTTTAATATTATTATCCTCGATTTAATATAAATATATTCAAAAGCACATAACTTTTATATATTTATGAATTCAGTGTTAGGAATACATGACAGTTAACTATTATTAAGCAAAAGTAATCAGGCGAAATGCTATACATTTATATGTGAATATATACGTCGGCTCATTTACTTTTATGCTTATGAACCTGACTCATAAATACATCCTTTTTTATATATATATATATATATATATATATATATATATATATATATATATATATATATAAGGTAGCAAAGCCTTTTTTCATTCTTTGATTCTTGTATATGCGATTAAGTGCATGGTACTCTTTCGCTGTATGTTCCACTAGTGATTCTGATAAGCTTCGCACATTATTCACAGGCCAGTGGATATGCATTCTTATTGATAAGTACGTCTCCATGAAAAAAAAAAAAAAACGATGGTTGTAAATTTCATTTGTAAACGGACCCGATTTGTTTTATTTTTTTGTATCTGGTTTAAAGCCAAAATTGGAATAACTGAAATATAATCTGTAACTTTCAAAACAACACAGTCATTAGAAAAATGAATAGAATCATTTGAAAACTAATGTAGAAAACGAAATGATGAAGAGAATGAGAAATTCAAGACATACAAATGAAACATACATTTAGATAGATAAAAAAAAAATAAGGGAATTTAAACAAAATGATATAGATGAATAAAACACAAAACAGGAGGTAAGTAGAAGACATAGCAAGAATAAATAAATGTTCATTCAGGAAGCTTCTTATTTTCTGGTATTTTTCCGAAGAATAAAACGCAGACGAAAAGACTACGCAGGCTTAGAATAAATGGAAAAAAATCATGGACTTGTCTTTGTGCATTTGGGTATCCGAAATGACTGTCCATGAGCAAAGCGTGTGTAGACACACACACACATACACACACACACACACGCGCACACACGCAAATGTGTGTGAGTTTATTTGCGCGTGTATCTGTGTGCTTATGTAGAAGTGTGAGATAAATAAATTCCATTTTCCTGGTGACGTACTTTTTGAATATATTTTATCGATAGATCTATAGCATTTTCTTCTTCCATATTATTAAAGCATATACTTATATTATAGTAAGGTTCACCCATTACAAGGTCCAGATTCCACTTCAGGTAGAGGGTTACCTTAGGAGGACATTTGCGTGTATAGGAGTGCGAGATAGCGGTTAACCCAAGTCTTGAATACGTTAAGATTCTAATGATCGGTGAAACATCCTGTTGAGAGTCTGTTCTACAGGGCAGTGTTTCTCCGAAAGAAGCTGTTAGATTGGAACCTACTTCTCACCGAAGGAATACAGAGGGAATGTGGGCGATTTGCTATTTTTCTTTAATTAGATTGAGCCATAAAGATTTGCCATTTTTGATTATATAAAATTATCTTTCAAAAAGTAAAGTACAATTAAATTTTATTCAATTATATATTCAGCAATGATTGCAACTATTTGTTTTGAACTATCAGGAAACTCTTACATATATACCGCTGCTTTTAATGTGAAAAAATCAATTAACTCCTCAATATGCTTTATTATTAGGGAAATATTTCCAATGTAAGCGATTTTAACCAATAGAAAAAGAAGATTTAACAATCGCAAGGTCAAATGAAGATGGCGGGTAGGGTGGAAGAAGACTTTCCTGATATAGTTTTTATTTCTCCATGTTCTTCTCGTTGTATATGCCATTTCGTTTTCATGTAGGGTAACATTTTTGTATTGAATAGCACAGTGTGATTTCGAAAACATCTTTAGGGATACCTTTTAGCCGATCTACTTATCAACGTGAATGTTTCATTGCGTTATAAGATTTCTAAAGACGCTCGCCAACCCACTTTTGACTGAGTGTCTTAAGTTTCGTCTCTCCCCTCGCAAAACCATAGCGACCTGAACTGAATCTTGCCTACATTTATTCAATGAAACAGCCAGAAAAAAACGCCGCCTATTTTCAAAGTATACTGGAAATTATAACCACTTTTTATTTTCTGTTAATATTCGCTTGTTATTTTTATTTTTCTATTTTTCTGTCAACTTATTTTTGTATATTTAAGTAAATTGTTTGATTTAAAGTTTGTTAGTATTCGCCATGATTATAGGAACATGCTAACGTCAGCATAAATAGCATTTAAGTTAATTTTAACGAACGATGGAATCTATCCACTTCCAAAAACATTGAAAACTGGGATTTATACAAAGTTAAAATATTAAAACCTTAAATCCTTACACCCGCCATCTGTAATACAATCCCGCGATCCATAATGGTTTACGATTGTAAAAATGACACTTTGGTTTTTTCTCTTCTTTTACTCTTTAAATAGAATATTTTTATATTGCAGGTCCTTGCCCTTGTAACTACCTTCTATTCTAATCCAAATTTGGTTACCCCCTGCTCCCTTAGGGTCTCTTACTTCTCAAGTACATGTTCTCTCGTCGGTATGATATTTCTGATCAAGGAGGAAGTCTGTTGCCCTGACTTCTATGCAGACACGACATATTCACTCGGAGAAACACGCGTGTATTTTCTTTCCTGGCTTGATTGTCCCTTCATTCACGGTGCTGGAAGTAAACATTTTCTGTGATTTGGCGTCATCCGCCTGACCGTCAGAGATCCGAACCTTCGAGTTACTCTGAAGGAGGCTAATCTATCAGCAGGTGTATAATATCGAGGCTCCTGTACTGCCAAATTTTAAATTTTTCTGGGTCGGGCAGTGGGAACTCTCGATGCCATGTTGAAGGGTACTGTTCCGGCTTTATCTTCGGAAGACTCTCTCCAATTCCTGTGGGTGTGTCTGTCTTTCTGCCTACCAGTTTTCTACCCAACAATGTAGATATAAAACCATTCAAAATACAAATGAACAAAACTATCAAAACCATCCTTGAAACAAAAACATGACATCTTCACCAACGTGAGAGGCCTACGTTCCAAATTTTCGGAAGTGGAACAACATCTCCTCCAGTCTAAACGAGACCTCTTTCTACTTTTTGAAAACGGTATCAATGGTGCGAACTAGTGGAGTTCTCCCTCTTGGGCTGCTCACCTAGACAATCATCATAAGTCGTGACAGCCACGCACGCGGGCCTACGCCAAGGACGAGTTTCCCTTCGGTACGGACGCAAAGTGTGTATGTTCTTCCGCGTGGCACTTATTCATAATACCGCATTCGTCTTTTCTCTTTACCGTCATCACGACGAAAGGACGGTAATCTTCGATCAAATATCTGAGAAGATTGACAATATCCTTATTCACTTCCACTCGGTCGTCTGTTGTGACTTCAATATCCACCATAAGACGTTGGTAGTTCACTCCAACAAAACCGATGATGAAGACAGATATTGCAGAGACTTCTCCATTGCCACGAGTCACGTCAGATTGTTCATTAATAAGATTGATGCTAAACATAAGGCATTCGAAAATGTACCGTTCCATAGAAAGATTTTTCGCTATGCGAAGGGACAATGAGAGAGCTTTCGATCCTACAAGTTGCAAGATCCCCTCCCAAACATTTTCAATCATGCTGCCTCAAACACAGCTGCCCTTGTCACTGATTGGATCCTTCCTGGAATGGAGAGTTTTATACTACCCCAAAAGAAATTCCAGCAAAACCCAAACGGTATAACCTGGTACAATCATGAATGCGCTACAGCTATAACTCACGGAAACAACTACCCCAATATCTATCGGAAGGAGCGCAGTATTTGACCCTCACTGCATTTAGAACTACCCGCAATAGCTGCAAAAAACTCCTAGAAAACACCATATGCTGCTACGCAGGTGTGGTCCTGACCAAGGTTCAAACTTACCAAATTCAGGAAGATCCCTACCCTAATTATGAACAGAGTTAAAACGGTTGTGTCCACAATTATAAATGTCTCCGAGGTGATATCCTCCAGGTCTGATAAGGCGAACATCTTCGCCTCAATCTTTGACTGTAAGTCAACATTATATGGCAAAGAGGATCCACTCACGAAGTTCTCACGTCTTACTGAACACGATCTCAGTAATGTTACCGTCACAACACGCGAGTTCTCTAGATTTATCAAAGGCCTTATCCCTAACAAAGAGACTGGTCCAGACAACATTCTGCTAGTTTTCCATATGATCACCAGCCCGGAATTATCGCAAATGCTAAGAATATTTTTAAACTGTTATTTGATAGAGAAATCCTTCCCAAACATGTTGAAAATATCACGTGTATGACCAGATTTCAAGGACGCTGGGGTGCGATCTTCTTCTGCCCAGTACAAAACCATATTTATCCTTAGTACCTTCTTCAAAGTCTTTGAGAATATAATAAAAAATGGTCGTCGAGCACTTAGAAAAGAACAACTTTTTCAGCGATGAGAAGTATTCTAGACCGATCCGCTGGCGACGTCCTAACTACCATCATTCACAGAATTAGTGAAGCTCTTGAGGTCAAATACGCCTCTAGGACCATCGGACTAGATATATAGAAGGTTTGACAAGGTGTGGCACAAATGTTTACTACACATGCTCTCCAGTTATGGAATCACTGGAAGAGACGTCCCGATCATAAAATACTTACTAACATCTAGGTTTCTGAACGTAGCGATAGAGGTCAATGCGGGTGTGAATCAGGAGTCACTCATCAGATAAATCCTCTTTTTTTATCTACATAAACCATCTGTCTAAAATTATATAGACATCATCTTTAATCATCTCTGCCGAAGATACGACTATATACGGGCGCACTTCTAAAACTAGATTTTCTGAGTTTGGTAACTGAACTCAGTTCCGTTCTTGCACAAACTACCATTGGCGTAAAAATGACTGGTTAATGAAATTCCTCGAAAACCAAGCTAGGCATATTCCTTCATTGCCGATATGACCCCAATTTCCACCAATTTGATGAACGGTGTTCTCTCGATAAAGCACCGTCCCTCGAAAGACTTTTATGCCTTAAACTCAAACCCAACCTAATCTGGGACATATGGTTCATTGCTAATAATGCATGTAAAATCGTTGGCTAACTGTCCAGCTCCAGTATGTAATGGAGCACTGATATCTTCTACATTTACAAGATCTATATCAGGCCAAAAATGTAGTACTGTTGTGATATTTCAGGGGAGCTGTTCTCGTCGAACTCTCCAGTCTTGATAGAGTTCAAAAGTCTCTACAAGCCCTTGCACGTGATGAATTATTCTTCACCCTCCAACCTCTCTCCCACAAGTGGGATTTGGTCAGTCTCTCATTTTCTACTGATACTTCCACAGTAAGTGCTCTGGCGAATTTCATTTCTTTGTCCCACCGAAGCAAAACTTCACAGCAAGAACACGTCATGTGATTTACATAGCGAACCATCCATGTTCTCCTATATCGAATCGGTGCGAATTAAGTTCTACTCGAACGGATTCTTCCCCTAAACAACTGCAAACAGGTTGTTTCCCCGATCTCTACAATCTTAAGGTGTTCAAAGCTCGGGTAAACCGTTCTGTTCCACTGCTGTGAACAGAGATGACCTCCAATCGTAATTATCTACATCGATTACACCCCGAGCGTCGTTAAGGGTTAAACCCGTCTTAAAAAATGAATGTTACTCTGACCATCCCATCTTACGCGGAAAATTAGCTTTCTTTCATGGAATTCGAATTTTGGGGTTATTTTTCATTATTTAATCTTTTCAATACACTTCATTCTTCACTGAACTTTTTCGAATGTAAACAAATTTCCCATTACCTATTATACATGAAGATAATTCCGTCATTCTGACTGTAAATTATATATGAATAAGTTTCATTTTATTTTATATTTTAACAATTTGCCAGATCTTATCAGATGTTAAACACCGTCATGTTCATTTGATTCGTAAATATTGTTTTCGATTAATTATATTTGTTCTCATTAGATTTTTCCATAAAACAGAGTGGGGATAAATAAAACTTTTTTTCCTTACCCATTGTTCTTCAAATTATACAAATACCATACATACCTAATTGGAAATAAAAATGCCAAATTATGTATTGACATTTACATATTACAAGTAAAACGAATGAAACGCACAGTTTAACATGATACATTACAGTATAATCAGCTCGATGTTTTATTAATTTAAATTTATATTTTGTTATAATTTAATAATATTTGAGAAAAATATTAGAACATTTTCTATTTTCCTGGTAAGAAATTATTAACGTCGTTTTATATGTTTCTAAACCATGCATATGCAAGTAGTGTTAGGACTTTTGCCACAATTAAACTACATTTTGTATGGGGATATAAAAAGAAACGTGTGTCAGCCGATGGAAAACTAAATAAAAATATAGAATATATTCATCAAATCGCAGTATTTCGCTCTTCGTATTTTAACTGCTTCATCTACTTTGAAAGAAAGAATAATGTTTTGTTTGACAGATCCAACCCATATAACCTCCTTGTTGGTTTCTTTTAGACACAGACATATCTGAATTTGATAAAATCAAATTTCGGTCGATCCATCAGGTCTATCATATGACACAGAAGTTTTTCTATGAAAATTACTTTAGAAAAGCAAATTGTCATGTATTTCCTGGCCAAATTTTGACGCTTTAAAATATTTGTTTTAGTGATAGGATTTCTCTGTGAGATTTTTTTACAGATCCCAATTTACAAAGTATTCTACACAATTTTGCCATCTTTGACCTCTTCAATTTCAGCATTTTTAAATACCTGAGCGCTAGTGAGAAGAGGTTGTATTACTTATAGCAATATTTAGTTTACATTCATCTAAAGGAAGCGAGTTTTTAAATCATTTTCCATTGCTTTGAATTCTCAACTTTATATTTTCAAAAGCTTTATCCCATTTATCACACAATGATCTCTGCAAGGCTTCATTGATATCTCCAATGTGGGAATTCATTCACTCAGTAACTTATTTCTGTTTTCAGCTGTTGTTAGGTCCTTTCTTTTAGCAATTTTTCAACATATATATTTATTGCTTCAATTGAAACACTTGCGTCAAAAGTCCAAAGTGAACGTGGGTAAAGCTGGGCCAACACTGTCCTAGACGTAGCTAATCAGATTCACAAGCCATGCATTCTTTAAAATTTGATCATTCACTATAAAGAAAAACAAACAGGCCTCCTAATTCAATATTACATATAACACAATACCACAAATTCTCGGAGAATCCAGAAAAATGACATAATTTTATTACGTACAAACAGTTGAAATGCTTCCTTTCTCCTATAATAAAGATATGCTCATGAAGTGAGTGATAGGGGAATAAAGCGAGAAAACGAAATTAAATTCTTAAAAAGCAATCTAACTAAATATGAGATATTATTTAAAACCTAACATTCCACAAAAATAAGAGTTACCGCTGTATTTTGCCTTTGTACAGAATCAAGAATCAGACTTACTAACGGATTGAGAAGGTATAAAAACATGAATTACGGTGTTGCAAGAAATAAAGTCTGACCCAGTCGCGATGAAAAAAGAAGACAAAAAAAACTGGAGATATTAGGAATCTCAGAAGGAGACCAAGAACAATATTTATTCACATTAACTAGGTAAACAAAGTGTGTCTAACTTAACCAGGAGAGAGGACTCTCAGGAAACAAATCTGCCCCATCCAATATGAAGTGTAATTCATTGAGGGATAGCTTGTATATATATATATATATATATATATATATATATATATATATATATATATATATATATATATATATATATATATATGGGCATTTATAGATGCACAACTGGATTTGCCCGCCGTACAGCTGAACTGTAGATGCACACCATTTTTAGGAATATTTCTCAAATGAATGGTGAACTCATTTTTTGTTAAACATATGCTTAAATGCAAATAAAATATGATCACAGAATAAATGTTATCACTGATTATTATATACTCTAAAAATATTTAAACCAAGCCTCATGAGAAATATTAAAGATATTCTCGACAGCATTTATAATAATTAAACGTTAACCTCTGTCGAAGAAAACAGTGCCTTAAATGGATGAATTTATTTGGCAGATATTTAGGCATGAATAACAAAACAATCGCTAAGGCCTCCATTTCTTTTTCTATCAATTCTTTTGTGATATATGCACATATTCACATATAATAAATAGTTAAAATCAGCCAATATCGACGAGGATATATCCAAAATCGATAAATCAATACAAGTATCACGAAGGTCCAGATCAACTAAATTAGGTCAGCTAATAGTTTTGAGCTCGTGTGTCTCTGCTAGTGGGTAAGGATGGGATACAAACGAGAATAATCAGAGGAAAAAATAGCGGAAGTTTGTTCATGCTCAATCAATATAAGCGGGTAATAGCAGGAACAGTAAGTCAAAGAAATATAATTTATACATATGACTAAATAAACAAATCTCATGAAAGACCAAGTAGTTCTCAGAGGATTGCACAAAACATTACCTGGGTAAACGATTACATCCATGAGTATAATATACTTTAGAGCTGAAAATTTTATCTTGTATATGTTTTCCAGCGTTTTCTTATTCCTATAAATGTTATAGTTATTGTGCATATCTATTTGAATAGTTTCCCCTTTTCTTATCTTATTTTTATTTATCTGATAAAAAAAATACGATCTACTGTCTAGAGATCGCCAGAAAACTTTAAAGTTGGTACATTGTTCGACGTTATTTCGTCAAAGTAAATAAACTAATATTAGTAAAAGATAAAATCTAAACTATAATTTGGTTATCTTAAAATCAGGTAAGCATCTGCTGTTTAATTAAAAAATAAGTATTTATTAAAGGATATTTAGTGACATTCGAAATCAACTATTAAATCAATTCATAAAATAAATTTTAGAGACATAAAATGTATAAGACGATATGTATTTGGAACACTCATTGCATAGATGCTTTAGAATAATAAATTCACTATCAGAGAAACAATGTATTAAATAAACCTAAAAAGAAAAATGACAGAAATCCCGAATGAGAAGCAATAAAATATCGAAAACGTAAAAAAGACTGGAAATCTAAAGAATTAAAGACTAAATCAAATGTTGGAAATGCGTGAAGAATATTGAAACAGGAGAAACAAATGCGAAAACATAAAAAAATATGCTTCATTGACGACAGAAAATAAACACATATAGACATTTGTAGCGAAATAAACAAAATACAGTCGATGAATATAAACCTGATTAAAAATTGAATAAATGAATCAAGAACAAAGATTCAAAATAAAAACAACTTATAGAAAAGGAAATGTAAGAAATGTTTATACGAATTAAGAAAAAGAAAAAATTGCAGAAAACTTTCAAGACAATTATAAACAATCATAAAATGTTAAGCTATGATATTTATATTAGCATACTTCATCAACTTCGTTGAAAGGCAACACGTCACATATGATTACTATGCATAGATAGATGCAGCGCAAACATTTTATCTGTATCTATAAATGTCATTCTCTTAGTGTCTGTGTGTTTGCCAGCTTGCTACCTCCTCCTGATCATACCGTTCGGCCAATTGGCATGTAATTTCTCACACGGATTTTTCGATTGTTCCTATGATTTTAGAAAAAATCGATAAAAACGATAGGCGGTCGAATATTGATTCGAAAAAAATTAATCAGTTTTTCCGTGATATTTTTTTAACAAATTCCAAGTGATATCCATCAAACTCACGTTTAGCAAATTCCTTACTTATAGTTTTGATGTGTTGTTCTTTGTTTTTAAAAATTGATATCAATTATCGGAAAACATCGATAAAATCCTTCACTTTGGGACATCCGATTCAAATCCAATGTAGCTGATTTTTGGCTCTGTTTTTCTCAAACTGCAAGGGATTTTCACGAAAATCATGTTGATCATTAGTTTTATCAACAGTTATCAACAGTTATTAGTTGCTAACCTTTTTCTTCAATATCGGTATCAATTATCGGAAAATATGTTTTTCGCAAATGGAGAAGAATCTCCACCAAAACTACGTTGGGCATTGTTTTTATCAACAGTTATGTGGTGCTGACACCCATTTACAATATCGATATCAATTACCTTCAAATGTCAAAGAATTTTCAGCAAAATTCCCGTTGAGCATAGTATTTACCGACAGTATTGAGGTGCTGAATTTCGTTTTCAATATCGGTTTCAATTATTGGATAAAAATCGATTAAATCGTACTCGTTTTGACTTCCCATTTAAATCGAAGTTACCTGAATTTGGCGATGTTTTTCGCAAATTTCTTTGTATTTTGATTAACTTTATCGGCTTTAGTCGTGACAATTAAAATCTTCTGCCTTGTGACCTTCTTTGTGACCAATTAATACCTAAGGGAAGTCGATACAATCATGTCTTCATCGGAATTTGCGAATACACCAATGAAGCGTTTGTTCAACTGAGACGTGTGCACTAGAGACTCTACAGCTGATTGTTATTCACACACGCGTGACCATGTTTCACATAGCGGTATCTATTTGGCTGAGTGCAGTAAGCGGGCGCTGATTGGTGTTCGAGACGCTAGGACGCTCGCTAATTTGCACAACAGATTGGCCAGTAATACTTCGCATTTGAACGTGCTGTGCACAGCTGTGGGACGAAAGTCTCACTTCTGCTCCTGTTACGCCGCCTTCCGTTTGATTATATAACAGATCATTTCTCTTACCGCAAGTTGTTTCTTAATTTTTTGTTTCCCGTTTGTCTGTTAAACTACATTTTTCCAACTACCATAAATGATTTATTCAGCTGTTCTACTTAAATAACTGCCTTCCCGATTCTGGCTCACGCTTTGCGATACTAAGTTAGACTTTGTACTCCTGCAATTGAGCAACCCTAATGAACCACTATTAACATCACTTTTCCCCATGTCATCAAAAAGGGGCGTTGGTCTTAGCCTTCGGTCTACAAGAGCGTCCGCTATGAGGGCAAGAAGGGCCCGCGAGTCACAGGAGCCGACTACAATGCGACTATCACGGGCTGCTTAACGCAGCGCCCTCACGCAGGCCTCGCAGTCACTAGAGGAGCGTGTAAAATGCATGGCTGTAACATCAGCCTACAGGGCTTCGTTGCCATCAAGGCTCAAGATTTTTGGTAGTGGGTAGGGATGTATTCTTCAGTGAAATCTGACATCCGTTAAATGCATGTCGTCTGGTGTTTTTAAAAGTTTTATTGTTAACGGCAATGATTCTTACGGCATTTTTTCTATTTGTATATTTAAAGATTTTTTGGGGGGTGTTCAGGTAAGAATACGTTTTATTTAACTACAATTTGAAAAATATTTTCACTATTAATTTTTAATTAAATTTGGACCTTCCATTTTTTAAACATGTTTAGAACTGTGTTGCGGAAAAACCATATTTTAAATCAATTAATGTATAATATTAATGCTCTGTAAATTTACATTGAGCACTATTTTGTAAAAAATAAAAATATCTAAAAGAACCCCGGATTATATATCTTACTGTTCGTTCTCCTATGGAAAGATATTAAATTCTATTAATTTAAACGTTATTATAGCGGATATATTTATTTGATTTGACATCCCATTCATTTTAAACATCATATTGTTTAAACTACGGTTCTTTCATTTAATAAGTTTTCTCGAATGTATTAGGTTGGTGCAAAAATAATGACGTAATAATGTAGTTTTTTGACGTTAAAAATATGTCAAAAAACGACATTATTACGTCATTATTTTTGCACCAACCTAATAACATGTCTACTACAAATTTGTCGTATTAGAAAATGAAATCTATTAATTTTTCAGAAAATATACTAATTCTGTTTCCTCTTAATTTCTACACGGTTTTGAATTAAAAATATATTTTCTTCAAGATTGGCTTCCAAACAAATTTAATCTCAGTTTATCCTCCTGTTTGAAATATAGATGCTGGATTGTAAGAGATATATGTATAACTTTCACTATTTGAAACTTGCTCTTGGGTTCTACATCTCTTAAAGACAACACGTTTTCTCTCTTTGACATTTAAAGACTTGTTTTGTAATATCATATTTGTTTAAGAGCTAAATATATTATGGGTGAACTTGAAAATCACTCAGTTTCAGTTTAGCTCGAGTTTTGTAAGTAGTTGGCTTGAAGTGGATATATACATTGAAATTCTTTGGAAATAAAAACTTGCTCATAAATTGCTTTATTTCCAAACAGGCTTCTACCTATCTTTGTAGTTACTTCATAGGTTAATTTTGTGTGTGTCATTTTTTATCTTACACTGATTATAGCTAGTTTCTTTTGTTGGAATTCATTTTCTCTCTTAAAAACCTTTCTTAAATATGTTTATTTGTGTTACTTTTTCGTATTATAAAACCATTATTCTAGTTTAGAATGTGCTAAAATGATATTTGTTAATGTTCTTTTTACCATTGGTGGGAAATTAACGATCTCATTGTCAAACCAATAATTCAAAAATACTGTTATTCTTTGTGTTTTGTATTTTGTTTACCTTGCCTACAATCTTTCCACCCTTATCCTGGAGTTTGACAATATTTTGATCTGAACAAATTGATCCATCTGAAATGAAATGCACAGATTAGTGTAAAAGTTATTGAACTTTAACTTCATATAAAACATCACGATATAATATCAAACATCAAACATAATATCGAGTTAAAAATTTCCTTGAAATATTACTATCTTTGCACGTTAATCTCGGACAGCTTGAAAATATGAATTTTAAACGAGGCCCAAGGAAGAAGCCTTTACTCATCCAATTATCAGATTAGTCATTTGATAGGAATTTGTGCAGACTCGTATCTATATACAGTTTGAAAAACAGTATGATATATTTCCTTGAGATTCCTTAAAATCTTAAAAAGACAGTTACTTGGCATGGAAAAGAGATACGCATATAAGTGAATGACTGAAATGAAAAAAAAATGTTAGGCTTGTTGGTTTAGTTATTCTTCAGTTAGAATAACATTATAAACAGTGAAAAGGTGTTTTATCCTTATATCAATATTACTGTTTTGTGTTTATCTAAGTAAGATCATAGTAAGAGGAAAAAGAATGTTTCTTCATTTTACTCATGTTTATTAAAGAGGTGACAGCTATAAATAAAATCATATATTTTTGTCGACTATATAACTTATGAATTTGACAATTGAATTCAGATTTGGTAATTGACCTCTGATAGGTAACGTGTTACATTAACTCCTGAAATTAAACTCAGAACCAAAGATACTTCTGTTCGTATTTATTTGTATTCCATGCAATGGATCTATCTTTGATACTAATCATTTTTACAAACGTGATGCATATTTTTTGTCAGTATTTAAACGTTTAATATCGCCGGGATGAAACAAACACTTGCTCAATAAATTTAATGCTTACAAAGAATATTTTTTTTTATTTTAAATACCGAATAGCTCAAATAAAAAAATATATATATATAACAATTTCTTTATACAGATTTACTGTTTTCTAAATATATTAACTGATGGAATCGTCGTCTCTAAATTAGTCAACTGTTAGACAAATTACGTTTACAAGATATTTCAATGACGTTTTAGAAAGTACTTCATTATAATGATTAAAAATAAATTTTAATCAACTACCTTATTATATTTCACTTTACTAATTTAAAACATTAATTTTATATGTCCTGTTAAAATAAATACATAATTTGTTTTTATATTATACTGACTTTTGTATATGTTATGCCAGCCACAGTTTAAATATTACGAAAACTTATCCAATATTCCCATTATTAATGCTAACACTTCGTCCACAATATACGAAACTACAAAATCCTCCTCGTGTTTAGTAATAATTATTTTCATCAACACCATCTTGTGAGAATAAATATCATTATGATCGAATATTTATTTTTGCTCCGGTTTTGAATTTATTTCATCTTTTAACTCATGTACATTTCTTCATGACGACATCGACTATAGTGCGATTAAATATGACCGACATCAGGGCGAGAACAAAATAAGGAAGATGTTATACATAATAAACGATATACTTTTGTGGTTATCAAAACGAATTCTGTGTCCATTGATGAATTGTTTACTTCAAAGTTTTGAATCTTTATCTCTTCGCAAAGATGTGCGTATGTTTCTTGAATGTTTTCCGAATATAGTTGCTTTGATGTGTCAATGTGCGTTTAGTCTGGATAGAATAAACTTAGTTCTTTCAAATACAAATCACGTATAACAGAACAGAATTTAGATATACCGTGGTAATTCAAAATGTATATGTATACATAAACACCACGTGCCAGTTTATCACAAGCCTATTATTAACCACTCCAATACTTAGCTTACTTTCCTAAAATATTTAATCTGTCTTTAAACTGATTTATGTTAATCCTTTCTATTGGTTTCAATAACTCTGGAATCTTTTTCTATTGTAACTCTAGAGAATTCGTTCATTATCGGCTCCCATAATTCTGTGCAAGCATTTCAGTTTTTATCAACTATCGGGTTTTTTTCTTCATATTTCTCTTCGGCTTGTTAATATTGGTGTAGGGATATGGCGATGACAAATGCTAAACACCCCAGGGAGAGCTTAATTAGGGACAAGGGGTGTTTCACTCTCAGCGTCCCAAAGGATTCCTCTCCACACACCCTGGACAGTTCGATTGATTTCTGTGCAGCCACTACCCAAAATCTACCCTGGTACCCCGTGTCAACACAGTGTTTGATAATATCTCTATTTTGTAATTTATTTTAATCCCGTGTCTATTGTTTCTAAATAATTAGAACCCCTGACCACCTGTTACATATATAGGATACCGACGTACAGGTTCCCAGAATATCGTCTGCATCGTCCTAGCTTCATCTGCTGTCAATATCATAATTTTGTTCTAGCTGAATTCAAAGCCACAGACTCTGTCTCAATCTGGTATCACGCCACTGCCCCTCGGCCCTGCTTTGCTTGTGAGTATGTAATACGTAAATTTATAATCTGATATATTTAAATAAGACTATATAACAACGGAATGGATACCACAATTAGCATCTTGTCTTCTAGCAGCATAACATAACCAAGGGAATTGTAATATTTTTATAATTCCCTGGTCGGTCCACTGGTAACCTCAACTGATGAGGTAGTTGAGTTTGAATCTTTAATAATAATTCCCTCAAGTGCGCAGTATGCTTGGGAACAGGAGTCCTAAAGACAACACATCTATTTGAGCCCTCACATGCTCCAACAAAATCGTCAATGACTGACTTGTCTCACGTACTGTCGTAGCAATGGTTATCAACTGAAAATACTCTTGTATAAACCCACTTAATTCTTGCAGCCTAATTGTCACAGCCTCTGAACTATTAGCTATTTCTTGATTTAGTTCCTTAATGTCGTATATTAACCAACTGTTACTGGCTCTTGTCTTGACCTCGTCATCAATAGTATCAGCCCTCTCGTATCAGCCATTCCTGCAGGGGTAACAAGATTCCCCCTATTTTTTTCCGTTACGCAGTCATTGTTAATTTAATGTTCTAATATTTTCATTTTAGGATACGCCCATTTATTTCTTCACTTCTGCCCCCCCCCCCCTCTTCAACCTTTCTTTATTTCAATCATCCTTCAGTAGTTTGATTTGTTCAGACAGGTTTGCGGCGCCTACGCCTCAAACATCGTATTTCACCAATACTTCTGCCGAACATACACGAGTCCATGTGCAGATCAACGACGGCATCAATGAGAAAATTCCTTTGTTCCTTTATGACTTGCCAAGAGCACCTCCTTCCTTTCCAACCAAACCAAATGTTAATTATCGTTTAGGATTTAGAACAAGCCCGGCGTCGTTGTGCACTGGCCTCGAACTCAGCGATCTCGTTTTTTACAGCCATATATATTTATTGAGATTCAGGCCCCACTTCACCTGTCAACCTTTTTTCTTAAGAGGCAATTCAGATACAGTATCTAGCCTTGCTTTATTACTTCACCTTTCTTTGATTTGAGAGAGAGGTATATCATATTCCTCCTCACAAGTATTCGACACCTCATTCGGATCAGAAAGTTTCAAGCCAGAAAACCGGGCTTCAAAACTGGGGCTCATTGTTTCTTGTTTTTTTTCTTGTATTAGATGATTAGGGTGTGGGGTCGGAGTGGTGACATCCCGTGACTTTTTACGCAACGACACAAACGACGAATGAACGCCGCTAGCCGACGCTGATGGGCCTCATGATGGCATTTGAGTTGCTTCATACGGATGGCTATGTCTAGTTTCTACCGGTTGATGACTTATCTCACTTTCTTCTTTTTCCCCAGAATCTTCATATGTTTCCATCTCTTCTGGCTCCACAAGGGTTTCTTTTATTGTCTTGGCCCATTTTACCTTAGGCTCGCATGTTCCCCAATCAGCTATTTCGGCAAATTTTATGTCTTTGTCCGGCTTCTCATTTGATCCCAGATTATAAATGATACAGTTCCCGCTGTGCTAATATTCTATAGTACAGTTCACACGTTTGATCCAGTTTTCCTTTTCTTAGATGTAGTACACGATGTCCCCAACTCACAGTTCTACTTCCTTTTTCACCTTATTCATCTTCTCATTCCTCAACTTTTGCGCCCTCTATATTCTTTTTTGGGCCTGGACGAATAATCTATGATGCCCTTCTATTATTAACTGGTGACCGTCTTTCTGTGAGGCTTCAATAAATTGTCCACCGACAGGACCACAACTCTGCCAAACAGCATATATTATGATAAAAATCTGGAGGTTTAATTAGCCGAAAACCTCATGACTGACAGAACCTATGTCAGGTACAGGTCCCAGTTCTCAGTATTATTCCTTGACAATTAGGCCAATATGTCTCCTCAGGTTTTATGGAACCTCTCTACATTAGCGTTAATTTGGGGGTGATAGGGAGACGTTGTTATGTGTTCCACATTTATAATTAATATATAATTTTCCGGTCCATTGTCCGCAACTGACTGCAGAGGGGACCCGTACCTGGGAAAAATTTCACCTGCAACCAAATCGGCCACTGTTCTAGCCTTTTTATTTGTCACATCGACGAACTCCGGCCAATTCGTCAGCAATCCTCAAAGCTCATTATGTAAACCTTGACTCCCTGAGTCTACCCATAGAGTCCCGACACATCCATACTGATCTTTTCGAAGGGAAAACTCGGGAGATCTGTCTCTTCTAAGAACGCCATTCCCTACCTCCTAGATTGCGACTGACACACCACACAACTCTGAACATGCTTGCTGACCCCTCCGTACCAGCTGGACCATTAATAATTTCTTCGTATCAGGTCGTAAGTTTTTTCAATCCCTATATGTCCCAGCTTTTCATGACATTTTTTAAATATATCTCCAGGCACACATAGTCTGAGTCTAACCTCCTTGTCTCTTCCTGAGAGATAGTATAGCCCCACTTCATGTAGGGTATACCTGGAGGTCTCCCCCTCATCTATTCTTTCTCTCTCTCTAAGAGCGGTTATCTCGGTGTCCTCATGTTCCCTCTCGATTTCATCCGTCCATATTGAGTCAGTGACCACCTGTATATCCTTATCTTTGTCCGTCTCCAACACACGGCGTTTCTTCAAACAATTGCAGTAAATTACTCCTATTAGGTAAGCTCTGTCATCTACCCTCAGCCCCACTCCGACAGATTCTTTTTGCAATCTTTTATGTATCCTAGAGAGCAGGTCGGCACATGTGTTATCTCTTCCAGACAGATTTTGCAGTTGTAACCGGTCATCTTCAGTGCCCACTGATGTATTTTTTTTGTTTAACAATCCCGCTTCCAGCAAATACTGGGGAGGCCTATGATCATTTTTTTATGGTAAACGTGGCACCATTGAAATAATATTATAAACATTGGGGGGCGTACATGATAGCGTTTGCCTCTCTTTATATTACAGGCCATCTCTGCTGTAACTATAAGAGTCTTTTAGACAGGATGTTTATACGTACTGCATCAGCTATACCAGGTACTCTTTCATCCCTCTCAGGACATGGCTGAGTGAGTATAGCGCCCATACACTGCTCACTGGCGTCGGTGTACAGGAAGAACCATAGGCCTACTGAGATCTGGATAGGTCAGCAAGGGCACAGCGGTGATTCTTCAAGGTGTAAAATTCCCTTTGGAAATCCACCGTCTATTTAAATCTGGCGTATTTCTTCCTGCAGGGGTAACAAGATTTCCTCTATTTTATTCCGTTAAACTGTAGGTGTTTCAGTAGAGTGGCTATTTTGGAAAATGCCGGGATAAATCATCTATAGTATCCTATAGCCGCGATAAATCTTCTGATATGTCTTACTGTTTTTGGCACGGGCATTTTCCTGATCACCTCGACTTTTCGAAAATCAGGCTTAATCCCCTTTTCGTATATTATAAATTCCAAATACTTCGTCTCGCCAATCAAGAATTAGCGCTTTGATCTCCAGGTGTTAAATGTGATGATATGGGGTCTCTGAAAACAGTATGTCGCCTAGGTAGACCATTGCAAAGCTCTCAAGCATCCCCCAGCACTATTGACATCAACTACCGAAAGGTGTCAGGAGCATTAGACTACTTAAATGGCATGACACTGAACTGGAATAATCCCAGATGGAACGCAAAAACGGCCACTTCTCTATCTGCTTCATCCATGGCTACCTGCCAGTAACCTGATCTTAGATCCAAAGTCGAGAAGTACGTAGCTTTTCCCAACAAGACCAGTATATCATCGATCAACGGCATAGGCACCACCAATGGTCTGTTAACCACGTTCAGTTTCGGAAGTCTACGAAGAACCGGTGTACTACCATTATGAGAAAGCTCTAGGGAGATTCTGACCTTTCTATTATCTCCGCCTGATCATATTCTTAACTGTCTCTTTTACCCGTCACCTCATATGTATGGGTGCCCTATAGTTTTTCAGCTAAATTGGGGGTGAGGCATTATAATTCTTCATCTTCACCGTGATATTCTGGCCCAATTCTTTATCCGACATGTGAACCACATCTTGGTTAGCTCTCAGCAAGTCCTTTATTCTGGCCATAACCCTATCAGGGACTACTAATTCCTGGTTTTCTATTGAATTCTGGGGTTTCACGCATCTCTCCTTTTTGTTCAGTTTAACCGGTTGCAACGTCCTCAGAGGCTGGGCCCTTCCTACTTTGTCACCCTTTTTCATTTTCACCGTCTTACTGGACTGATTTACCAGCATGGGTACTACTTCTACTGCCTCCGCAACCGTTTCACATAGAACTACTTCTTCTTCACAGCTATCTCACTCCATGTTGACCAAATGTAAAACCTCTTCTCATTATCTTCTTCAAACTACCCTTTCCTCCCACAGCAGTTCTGGGGTTAGTTTTATATATTCCTCTATTACAACTAATACAGATCCCTCTTGTGGGCCTTGAATGTCATCCTTTCGCCATTTACTATTAAGACAGTAGGGATGAATTCTATGCTTGCTCCATGGTGGTGAAGACAATCTTCCCATAAGATCACCTCTGTGCATAGGACTGGGTTTATATGAAATTATAAATGAAATTTCAGACATTATATGTCCCTACTATTCTCAACAGGAGTTTCACCATTCCCCTTATTTTCATAGGGGCTCCACTTCTTTGGGTTATTTCTGTGTGCGCTTTCCTCATCCAACTTCTATTCCTCAAGCACGTACAGTCTCTCTCCCTTAGAAACGGGACTGATGCCCCAGTATCTATCAGGACCCTCACTACTAGGCCTCCAACTACTGCCTTACAGAAAAGCTTCTTCTCCTGTAAACCACCATGGCCTTCCTCCTTCTTCTGGGACCTCTCTTCTCTGCCAACCGACCATGGGTGCTGGTAGTAGCACTATTCTATCATTATCCTTAAGGGGGTTCGTTGTTCGCCTTTCTCTTCTGGGTGTCCATGAGCGTCCCTTTCTAGCTCATCCACTCGACATGGTTGAAGACAACTTATTTTCAGCTGGCCTGGTTCTCCACAGAACCATCAACATTTCGTTTGGCAATTCATTGCAATGTGTCTCACTAGATCACATGCCCAACACCACATAAAATTGCTTCTTACATCGGTCGCAAACCCTCTTATTTCTGAGGCGGCCTTGTGGCGTTTTTCTAGTTCACCTTCCCGGGGTCGGCTGCTTAGTCTGGGGTTGTGGGGCATACTTCTAAGCCCACACCACTTGCTTTTGTGCCCCTCTTGCCACATCTCGGGCACTGGTAACCATGGAAGTCGGGGGGAAATCCCCACTTCGTTGGGCAATCTACTGCCTTGTGATATTCCTGGCCACAGGTCTAATAGACCAAACCGTTTCTACCGGGCGTGGGTTCAAAAAATCCATTACCCAAGGTCCATGCCCTTCTTCCAGAAACCTCCTTTCATTTCTCGGCTTCCTCATCTCACATAACCTTCCGAATCCACCTGGAGGATCTACTCTCGACACTTCCTGCCAACCTCCTGTATCTACGCTTGTGCTCGTAGTTTCTTCTTGGACTTTTATCAAATATCTTTGCCGATAATTTCAAGGGTACCACTTTGAAGACATGGTGGCGTATGCGCTACTCACTGAGCGAGTTCATGTAATAATCAGCCAGTTGAGACTGCATCACAGCATTGGCCTTTATGTCATCTGGGAAAGCCAAACTAGACACTTTCACTGCCCTTGTCCGCAATTATCCAGAGGTCTCGCCCCTTATCTAGGTTAACCTCAGAAGAGACCCCATAGTTTCTATCCCCGTAGCTTCGTCGGGAAATTCTTCTGGGAATCGCTCTTAACTACTCCCAAGTCAGGTGGGGTCCCGTAATAAGAGTTGACTAATAAATTCTGATACCTTCCCTATCGTGGCATTCTATTCCACATACACTGTCTCTCGATCAAGAGACCACAAATGACCTTAGTTTTATCGATGGACAAGAGCTAGTCTTTTATTTCTTTCGTTCCCACCTCAAACACTGGAACAATTGGACCTTTCAATATCCCCCTCTGCCTCTGTGATGGTTCTTGCCCATCTCGTTCTCAACCTCTATTACTTCAGTACCTTCTGATCCGTTGTCACTCATATTAAACAAATCGGTTTACATCGAGAGAAATCCAAAAATCAAAATGAAACATAAAAAATCATCTTGGCGAGACGCAACAACAAAAATTGACAAAAATTTCAGGGGAACACAGAAAAGCGTCCTACCTGTCAGCCTTCCTGGTCGTTGTCATTTTATTGAAAAATAAAAGAAAGAAAAAATACGGAGTCTATTCTAATATCCGTATTTTCAAAATGAGCAAAATCTGTGAGTTCTCACTCTCTTCTTGTCTCTCTCCTTTCTGTTGAATGTATTCTTGAGTTGGGCGTAGTCAACCCCGAGTAAATCCGATGATCACCAGCACCAATCATAATACTTTAATTCGATCCTGGCTTACAGCAAACCCAATGTAACACATAGATCGATCCGGGTGCACAACACTTCAATCAGATCCTGGTTTGATTAAATGAGTCATCACTTCGATCATGACCTGCTTTACTCCATGTTGTGATCATTTTGATTATAAGGAGGCCAAGATCGAATCGTCGCAAATATCTTCGTGTTGATCTGGTCAAAGTCGAGAGAAGTACAATAAAATTGGAAGAAAAAAAAAACATTCGAAATATATATATAAAATGAATCACGATTTTATATTAGTTCTGCGTAAAAGAGTTTGTTAGTAGTTGTGTACTCATACAGATGTTTGTCGACCCAACCCGTTCCTAAATCGGACGCAATACTTAGGTAAGCTGGTAAGTTTTGGCTTGCAGAGTTATGGAAATTTGTTGTACTGTTTTCGTAATTTAGGCTGAAGGCTGAATTCGGAGATTCTTCTGTTCGACAGTAAGTGTGAAACCACCCAACAACCTTCGTCGCTTCCCTACTCAGGTCTCTGACTGTCTCCCAACTCGACTCTCGAACTGTCTGAATTGCATTCGCGTATTCATTTATATGGACTCTAAATAAAAAACGTTGCGTGGCAAGATATAGGCTGGGTTTCGGTGAATCCCCTGATTTCCAAAAAGGCTATTATTTTTAGTTTTGAGAAATTTAATTAGTTCATAATTATGGGAATTCTCTTGCTCTCTGCCCCTCTCTCTCTCGTGGGGAGTGGTTGCACACATGCCTTCGCTCGGCGAATTGATACAACTCACCTCTGACCAAAGAGACACTTTCCCAAGGAAATTTTTAGTGCTAGGCCGCAATTATTCAATTCAATTCATTGTTTTTCATTCTGATATCCTGCGAAATAAATTCATTTAGCTTAACTGAATTCTTCTCTTGTCAGATTCACACACTTGTTGAGACAAGCTGTCAACAACTGATTTGTTCGCACAAACTGAGTATCGCTTTCAAGCGGTCGTTCGGTGAGTTTTACATAATTTATTCTCTGGGAACAATCTTACTATCTGCCTATTTTTCCGGAATTGGCTAATCCGTTTCATGCCAAGTTATTCATTATTATCGCGTTTTCAGTAGCCATTTTCATTTTTCATTATCAGCAACCCAAATAGTGTTACAATTTAATCGCCATAGAGAAACTTTTCTGTCCACCATCAAATAAAATCCTGCAGAACAACACATTGTGCCTTCGTGGCAAAAAATTTTAACTGATTTGGAGTAGAGTGACTACATCGAATCAATAGTTGCATCTACTGCAAGGAAAGTTAGATCATTGGGTTTGGCCTGAATTTTTTCTTGTCAAAGTCCATCTTGACTATTTACAAATCTATTATTCAGTAATATGACCAGGCATCTCGATTTAGACACTTTCTAATCAAGGTGACGTGACACACATGCAGACACAGGTGTCTTTTCAATTTGTACCCAAGTCGAATGTGGCATTAACGTTATGTCCAACGCAGTATAAAACTGGTAAAGATGTGATTTGTTGATTACAGAAAAAATACATATATATATAATCTACGGGATTCATATTCCATTTTGAAAGTCACAAAAAACTATGTGTGTTTCGAACATTTTCTAGGTTCGTTGTTTTTTCTTTTGTTTGTTTCGGGTTGAATTTTTGTGAAAATTTGAACGGACAAATATGTGCAAAATGCTAGTTGCCACAGTGACAACATTTTGAAGGAGTTTTTTTTTACATCACTAAGTTGTTTTCTGGATAGGATGTTGCTGGCTATTGATAAATCTTTATTGTTTTAATCAGCATAGTGTCTCGAACAGTCGTTCATAAATTCAGTGTTAAAACCTTTCAACGTAATGTCTTTGTGCTGTTCCAGTTTTGAAAGAAGTTTGAAGGTGCGAAATTCAAATCAACGGAAGAAGACCCGATCGTAAAACGGCCAAATGTATTGAATATGACAATGGAGATTAAAATAATAGTCCGAATAATATAAAAATTATAAGTTATTTGTGCACAGAGACAATTTTATTTCTTCTTGAATATCGGTACCTAGAAACTTGATATCATAATATAAATTTCATCTGCTTTTGTGTGTGTCATTTTGTGCACATATATTTCTGAAGTACATTGTATAACTTCATTACGAAAAACCAGTCCATTAAACAATTCAGATACGTTCATTAAGTGACAAAGAAAATCAGTTAAAATATACCGTTGAATCTGTTGTTAAATAAGCCAAATGTTTCTCAACGTTTACTCATTCTCCCACTTTATATTATATACAATTCTATACAACTGAAATAGATGCCCAACTTTTTATTCGATACATTTTTTATTGACATTTTTCTCATCTCATGATTTATTGCAACCAAGTTGTTAATACAGTCCTGAATATAGAGATTTTTTGTTTTATATATATATATATATATATATATATATATATATATATATATATATATATATATATATATATATATATATAAAACGTAAGAGTTTTCCGGTTTAAATCAATTATATTTGGCATTATTGTATTCTTCCTCATTCTTTCTAATTGTCATTTTAATTTCCCTTTTTATAAATCGCTTTTCATTTATTCAAACTCCTTTTCCTTAATTGTGCTCCAAATATTCCGCTTTCTTCTTGTTAATTCTCATCCTTAATTTTTCCACGTCGCTCCTATTTATTCATATTAATCAGGATTATATTTTATTAATTCTTTATCGATTAAACATGAAATAAATTGTATGATAATCTTCCTCCTTGTTTTATCATGACATCATTATTTGGGGTATTTTTCCTTTATTTATTTGGATATCACCTTTCTATTTTCAATTATTTCTGTTTTTTTTTTTTTCGTATTCTTGTTTTCAATATTTCCCTCTGTTCTTTTTAATTTTCAACAGAGAAATCTTTCGTTGTTTCAAAATGTCATCTTTTCATCTTGATCATTTTATATCATTCATAATAATCAATACATATTACGGATATATATATATATATATATATATATATATATATATATAGAGAGAGAGAGAGAGAGAGAGCGAGAGAGCGAGAGAGAGATGTGTCTTTTTTTTTCGTTACCTTGATAAGCATGAAAAATTTAATGACATTAAAAAGAGATTGACAAGTATAATCTCGGGCAAGTTTGGAGATAATGAAGAGTGTTACAAATTAATCTTTAACATATTGGGATGGACTGATATAAATATGATTACAAAATAAAGAAAAACTATGTTAATTCGGATTGTTTCAAAGATCGAATCCAGCTACGAGGAAAGAATAAAGGAAAATATGAAACCTAAATAGCTAACAAATTACATAAGATAAAACTGTTATTATTTGAACTTAGGTGATGCCTAATGACATTTTATGGAACATAGAGGAAGTTTAACGATTTAAGGCGTCAAATTCAAATAAATAAGAACATGTCATTGTGATTGATTATTTCGAAATTAGAAAATGTATGAAACTATATAGGAGAAAAGAATTAATTAAAAATGAATAAGAAATACACAAGAGGAATTATGTAGAATGACATACAAATTGCGAGAGTTAAAAAAAAGAATATTGAAACAGATATTGAAAAATGGTTGATTCTATCAAACTAATTCTTATATTTCCATTTACTTTTATTCGACATAAGTATACAGAGAATTAAGACTGAAACATATGTCAACGAAAGTAGATCTCATTTTAAAATTTGCATTAAAAGAGATATATTGTATGAATATGTATATTAGTTAACATTCAATGTTAACATTTTATAATTTTTTTTTTCACTGTGCATTTCATTATAGACATCATATTAAACACTAATGGATAAAGGCTGGATTTTGACGACACTGTATAATGCGATTAATATTTCGCCTATTTTGCAAAGAAATAAAGTTTTCGTATTTCTATATGCATAATTTCGTAATAAATATTGTCGTATATATTGAAAAAGAAAGAGTACCCCAGCAAACTGCATTTATGATTATATCAAAATCATCAGCATTTTCTCGTATTTTTATTTTGTTGTAAAAACAACGCAGACGATAACAACTGAAGATATTTATTTTAAAATTGTGTTTGTGTAAACATATGCAATTCGAAAGGAGTGTATTGCGTGTGTAGGATACATTTTCTTTTATGAACCCTGTCTCTTGAAGGACTTATTATTTAAGGATCTCCACAAATTTCTATCATTTTTTCATTCTTAAACAGTATTACTCTCATTCTGTGTCCCTCTTCTGTCGAACATTCATACAATATCTGTCACATCGTTTAATGTAGCGATCTGTTTTGTTTTCTTAATGTCACTATATGCCTTTAGTGTGAGCTTCTTCTTTTCATCATAATTATTCCTGAACAGTTCTGCTAATAAGTAAATTTGACCATTGTAATCTCAATATCTTCTCCGTAATAATTGCTTCAATAGTGTACTTATGAGAACAGTATTGAAGCAATTTTCTGTAGAATTACATTTGTTGCCTCAAAACTTTTTGTCATTTTTGAAGAAATCGTATAGAATTCACTGCCATTTAGAATTTGTATTACATGGTAGTTCTGTACTGATTTTGCTTCTAGTAAATATTCTGTTTCTTCATAAATTATTTGTCTTTTAGAAGATTTCCGTCGCTATTGCCCTACAATTAAGGATTTTTGTGTTCACATTTTTAATGGTAGCAAATAAAACATCCCAGGTAGCTGAAAATATGATTGATTTTAGTATCTCCAGTCTTTATTTCGAATTTTGAACCAACTCATTGGTAATGAGGCTATATTCAGTTCTCTTGCAATTAAGGTTTAATCCTTTCTCCTCGTGTTGTTTCATTGTCTTGCATCGCACCTATGCACTTACAGTGGAAATCTTTCCGTATTTTGGCATCTCCTGTTAATTTGACTTTATATATATATATATATATATATATATATATATATATATATATATATATATATATATATATATATATATACATATATATATATATATATATATATATATATATATTTATATATATATGTGTGTGTGTGTTCAATTTATGACTAATGACCTTAGGCATTCTGAATGACATACTGATAAGGAAAAAAAATGAAATTGATTAATAATTTGAACCTGACATTGAACATTGCAATAAATTTTTAACAAATAGTTACAATAAAGTTATGAAATTGTAAATAGTAGCAATAATATTAAGTTTTCTTTCGAAATATTACAAAGAAATTGTGATAACCATAATGATAATTCTCACATTTACTTTGTAATGATGACATATATTGACGTAAATATTATGCACACGTGTGAGCGAAGCGACGTGCCGTGTTCTCTTGCGTTCACTTAAGAATGTTGCATTGAGTTTATTAGTTATATTACTAGGTGTTAGAATGAATTTCTTCGTAAAAATGTTAAAATACAAAGGCGTAGGCAATGTGAAGAACAATGTATTTTCTATGTGCAGTGTCTTTAAGATCGTTATCAATTATGGCTCTCCACAAACTCATGTGTTTATTAACTTTTAAAACATTTTGATTTTTTGTATATCTCTCCTAAACCCTGCTGTGCCAACCATTAACACAAACTCGTTATGTAGGCATTTTCCTTTCTCCTTGGTCCTTCTTGCCGTCAATATGAGATGTGCCTTTCAAATTTACTTAGCGATTATTCCTGATTATTTTCTTTAGAAATGTCCCTTGTCTTATTCTGATGATAAGTATAAATATACCTTTTATTTCAATTTTCTTTAAAACTTTATCGTTGCTGAAAATTCAGTCCTCAGTATCTTTTTCTCGAACAATATTTCTGTTGGGTTAAAGTTTCTTCTTCACCTGTGAGGGTATTGTCCCATTTCATCAAGATCCCCTGTATGGTCAACATTTTACTAGATCTAATTTACTCCACAACCTCTCTCACGTCATACTGAAGACAATATTCCTGTTCTTTCAATGCCCACTGTTTACTTTCCTAAAAGACCTTTCTGTCTCAAAATTTGTTCTTCTGTACTGAGCTCGCGCGATGACTTCCACTTTCTCTCAGTTCGAACCTCTATTTCTGCTACTGCAACTTTAGTATCTTTTGAACCCATATATAGGATTGCCTGCCTTGTTTTCGCCACTTTAAACTCTTCAACTAATCATGTGGAGAGAAGTTGCAATGTTTTGGAAATTCTATACAGAGCTGCAAAGCTTAAACTCCTTGGTAAGCTGAGCCATCTTCTCAAATATGCGCTCAATATATTCTACATTTAACTGTAGTCAATGTCAATTCACATAGCATCAGTAGCCACAGCATCTTTGACAAAATAGTATGTTGGTATATTCATGATTTAGAATGGCCTGGCAGACTTGACTTTTTTAATTTTGTTCAACATTGCTTCGAGGTCTGAAAATATTTCTGGTTAGCATCAGTTTATTTCAAATTAGCATCGATTATCATTCCCAGACCCTTGACTTTTTAGTCTTTATGTGACAGGATCATAGTTCCTGCAATTTTGAAACGGAACTTTTCTATCACAATTCCTCTTTTCAGTACTAATGACATCGATGTTTTCGGTTTATACTTCATTCATTCACAGATAATTATTTATTTCATATCGTTCTCTAATTTTGTTTACATGACATTTGTGTATATACTTCTTTCCCTGAACCATGTAAATGATGTTACCAATTTGTCTGTCTATCGTTCCTATTTCCCTGTGAGTTTATTATTCACAAATACATGAAAAGAAAAGTATTCTGAGCGAACATAAAGCTCTTTTTAAGCACTTTATTTCTATTTTCCTTTTTCGTTTCACTCGTAAGCAAATTGTCAAATGCCGATTTTATTTTCCTGGGAAATAGGTCCTCTGCTGGCGTCCTGCCACAGGAAGCACTGCTATTAGAGATTAAACGATAGACCTGAAAAATCTGCTGCATAGAGTTATTGGTGGGAGTAGCTGCCACCTTGTTCTAAATTCGTTTCAACTTCTCAACAATTTGATTTAACGAGGCAAATGGAACGTTGCGTTTTTTCTTAAAAACTAGTTTTACGTCAAGCTTTAACTCATAATTAGTAGATATTTTCCTGCATTTTCCTATTCATTCGCCAAAAACGTCGGGATATTTTGTTATGTTCACATTCCAAAATTTCTGCTTCGTCAGTTAAATTTTCGACTTTTCGATATTATGACAAAGGTAAAACTAATCAGTCTGGAACATATTATCCGTATTCTTCAAAATATAAGCCTTTAGGTTTACTGCTTTAATTTTGAAGGAGGAGTTCGTTATCAGTTCGCCCATAAACATAATATGATCGTCAGTTAAACTTTTAGTTATTCGGTTCCTTCTTAACTATGTCAACTTACCAGTGTTATTTTTGATGATTAATTACGGATAAGTCTGATCCCGAATCTATTATATTTTGGTATCTGTCTATAAATCTGAGATAAGGTATTATGTACACTATTCACATTATTCGGGCTATTGTCATCATCTTTGTCGTAATATCTATTACAACGTTTCGGCAGTTGTACACTCCGTTCTTCTTCACGCGGTTTACCAATTTTCCAATTATGTTCTTTGTCTATGATTTCAACCTGATTTCACAGAGGGCGGTGATCTCCCTTTTCTCTCCATATGTGGTCAGCCACACCTGATTTTTCCACTCCCCCCGTGTTACAACTTGCTGGTGTTTATGAAACCATACCTTTAGTTTGCGGGCTGTCTCCACTTAATATTTCTTTCCGCAGATGCTCGGGATAGCGTACACATAGTCTTTAGTCTTGTCCAAATGATGGGGATGTCTTAATAGGGAGATATCTGCAAAGTGACGTCCAGCTTTTTTAAGGTTTTCTTGATGTTTTATGGACCGCAGATCCTTTCTTCTTTTTCTGATAACCCCTTCCCATAAGGCAGGCAGACTGTTTAATATTTAAAAAAGCATATACATAACAACCATAAAAATAATTTTGAAATAATTTCACTTCGAAGATTCAGCAAATCTTCTGGATTTTTATCTTTAATAATATTTTTTTTCCGCAATGCATAGTGTCTGTTGTTGTACCAACGCTCCTTCAAACTACCAGCGGACATACCTATGTATCATTTTTCAAGCTGATATTTTTCTGGGGAGGATTGTAGCATTATATATTACATTTTCATACGTACATTTTTGTCGATTGGACATACAACTCTACTCCTAAAATTGCAGGTGGTGATATTAGCGAATGTTCACTATTACGAAAGTTCCTAAGTATTTTACAATTGTGAGAATATATAATTTTCTCTACATTACTTACACATGAATAACTAAATTACTGTCTTCCATTTGAACATTTTACATAGTGGATGTTTACTATTCAATTGCTTGTCTATTACCCTTAGGAAGTAACTTCCTATGTCAATGTTGGAAACGCTGCAATATGGTAGGTTAAACCGTATTACTTTCTTCTTTCTATTTTTAGATCTATTAACACTACGATTTTTAACTATTCTCGATAATTTAATTCCTGTTTAACACCGCTATTTTTGAGAGCCAGGTTGTATATAAACTAATTTTCATTAAAGATCTTCTGGTTGATTTTCTAGTGTCTACGATTTGGGGGATATGATCTATGTAAGTTTCGGATTATTAGAGTGGATATTAAACTATAAGGGTGTCTGATTTACTTTATGGAAGGACGTAAAAGTCTTATTAGAGAGGTTCAGGGTGATGTTTAAAAAGATGAATATTTTAAGCTAAGAAGATGTGAAAATCTATGTATTTGAGGGTTTTAATAATCCTCTTAGGTAAATTGGAAGTCAACGGACCATTGCTATTAGGGCCAAAGAGTAAGCCATCATCACTATAAATTCCAACTTGATTGTGGTTAAATATTCTACTTAATGTATCTAAAATATACATGCTCATTAAATCTGGAATTTACGCAGAGTCGAATGCCCCCATAGGTACATCAATTCTTTCATTATTCTTTATAGCTTTGTTATATGTTAGTATTGATCTTCCTGACAGTAAAACAATGTCCAGATCATTTTTCGTAATTGCCGCATAACTTTTTACGAAATTAAAGCTATTAATTAATAGCTAAACCAATATATATACATATATATATATATATATATATGTGTGTGTGTGTGTGTGTGTGTAAATATTCTCCAAAATAAACACTCTAGTAAGCCGAATTCAGCTCTAAAACAATCACCTCAACCCTTAAACATTTCATTTCCTAACATCTGTGGCATTCGAATCAAATTTTGCAGTGTGGAATCGTTCGTCATTGAGAAGTCTTCTGATATATTGGCTCTCTGCGAGACCAACTTAAACTCGTTTATCCTCTCCTCTGACCTCTCGATCAGAGGTCTCCTACTGGGTAAAAGCTGGAATCGATGCTTTCATGCCCGAAAAGAAATCTAAGGTTAAATCACGCTCCTCCACTTGGTTCATTGCTGCTTGCTCTGCTGCAATTACCCATAGGATTCCCTATTTCTGCCCGTAGTGTAGGGACATGTCAGACTGCAACAGACACATCTCTGTCTCAACCCGTAACGAGTGCAAGCATGTCCTCAATGAAGGAAAATCACTATTTCCTTATAGAATGAAACAACGTATTTCATCTCCAAAATTTGGCTCCAAAGATTATTGGCCTCACTGCAAGAGCGTACTTAATGACGGCACACCCAGAGCACCATTTTTTGTTCAACCGATTTGATGTCCTTACTTCCTCAGCTGATAAAGCCGAGTGCTTTGCTTTTAAAGTCTCGTAAAATCTAATTCAACGCTTGACACATCCGCTGTATCCGATTTCCCCCTAAAAATTGAGTCACCGATGAGCGATTTTTACATAACCCCATCGTTGGTATTAGGCATCACCTCTAAATTAAACTCCCATAAGGGTAGATCTGCCAGACATTGTCCTGAAAACTGTGCTCCTGATGTGACTAGTCTCCGAACTATGCAACTACTGCCTCAGCAAATCCTGCTTGACATCCAGTTGGAAGTTATCATCTGTTGTACCCGTCTTCAAGAACACTGGCGACACTTCTGACTCACCTAACTACCGTGTTATCAATCTCCTACCGCTCTTCGGCAAAGTCTTTGAAGATTCAATCAATGCCAAAGTGGTTAATCGCCTTACATCCCATGATCTGCTTTCTTGCAAGCAATGTGGCTTATGCTTTTCCCAGTTTACAGCTATTGCGTTCACGGACAAAACTGAATTTGTTTACCAAAAACTTCACAATATCTGTGAAGCTCGTGTTGTGGCTCTGCATAGCATTTGATAAGATTTGACATGCAATCCTCTTTCATAGACTTCAGGGCTACGTTATCTCAGGACAATTATCTGAATTAATACGCTCATTTCTCTCAAATCGTGCAATGAAACTCGTACTTAACGGATTCTCCTCCAGTTTATTTCTCACGAACGCGGGTCTTCCCCAAGGCTCTATCCTGGGTTCTACACTCTTACTTATCTTCGTTAAAGATCTTCCCGATCTCTGCAATTTCAATGTAGGCAGATATGCAGACGACACTACTATTTACTCGTGCCTAAATAGCAAATGTGGTATCACTGACAAAACTAACCTGGCCGTTGGTCTCGAAAAGGATCTCCAATCGGTTGTGGAGCCGGCAGGAAATGGCTTGTTAAATTTAATGCATCAAAAACAAAACTGCTCACTACAAGGAACAATCATTGCCTGCAATCAGAATGTCTGATGCTCAACTACACGAGAGTACCTCATTTCCAGTTGCCTTATCTTTTCCCCGTCCCTCTCTTCTTCCTTTCATCGCTCACGCCTCTTTACATTTACTCCCACTTTCTGCAACCCTTTGCGTGCTAGTAGCACTCCCGCCTAGGTTGGAGTCAATATATATATATATATATATACATACATATATATATATATATATATATATATATATATATATATATATATATATATATATATATATATATATATATAAAGAAGCGTAAGATATATAATCATTAATTAAAGACACAGATAAAATTATAATTCACGTTTCCAAGGTTACAGAAAAATCCACTTTAACTAGACAGATGTGTTTGCGTGTTCTTTATGTCTGTATTTTGATGTATCCGTTATTAGCTACGTTTTGGTAGTGGGTAGGGATGTATTTTTCAATGAAATCTGACATCCGTTAAATCCATGTCGTCTGGATTTTTAAAAAAATATTGTTAACGGATAAATTCTTACGACATTTTTTCTATTTGTATATTTAAAGATTTTTTGAGGGGGTTGTTCAGCTTAGAATACGTTTTATTTAACTACAATTTGAAAAATAGTTTCACTATTAATTTTTAATATACTATATTTCTTTTAAGAACAAGTACATGTATTAGAATCCCTTACAGTATGTAGAGTTATTTTCACATCAACTATAAGTATGTATATTATTAGGTAACATTTTTTTTTAAGTAAACTTTATGACAATGACGCCAAAAATAAAAATCCATATAACATTAGAAAGATTTTAGAGTCCCATGACAATAAGTAGATACAACGTCTAAAAACACTATCCAACCGGGCTAAACCATAAATTTAACAATATATAGAGAGTATCAATATATAATTCAACAAATCAAAACCTACCCACACAAGACAGACATGCTTACGGAGGTGTGGAGGCCTCACACTTATACGCTCACCCACACGAATATACACACTTACACACATCATACTCATCACTCCCTAATGAGCCAAATGATAAAACACACCCACAGCAATACACACGCTTACACATATCATACTCACTCCCTCACTAAGAACCAAATAACACACACACAAACACTAAACAGAGACACATCCCCTCACCAGGTCCAATAAAATTGTCAAACTAACCAGAGAATTCAGAGCAGCATGTATCTATCCAGCTCTTATCTGAAATAACAACTTAAAAGAGACTGTTTGAACAACACAAGGAATGTTAAAAGATTAATGTTAAAAAGATAAACAAAAACAAAAAAACAAATGAAAACTACAGACAAAAGTTCATTTTCTCCAGCAAAAGACTCATTTCTTTAGTTTAGTGCTACCAGCAAGCAGACATATTTCTCCTCCCGATGATGGCCATTTTGGTCGAAACTAGTCGAGGAATCTAAATGAAATAATAAAAAAAATACGAAAGAATATTAATCTACAACCCAGTGTGTCTAAAGGTTTTAATTTTTTAATTGTTCAATATCTATCTATCTCTCTCTCTCTCTCTCTCTCTATATATATATATATATATATATATATATATATATATATATATATATATATATATATATATATACACATACATACATACATATATATATATATATATTTATACATACACACATATTTATATATATATATATAGGTATGTATATATATTCACTGAAATATATGCAAAAATAATGCATTTTCTTTATTCTTTAAAATTGCTGCTAGCTTGTAAAAAGAATACATTTTAGAATGACACGATTATATATACAAGGTGATACTTAAAACTCAAACGCTATTTTTTGAGGAATAATTATAAACACCCAGCTCCTCTCAGTCGATACATCAAGGAGAGAAGTACAAATTTCCAGGAGTTGCATCTCTGTCTAACTCAATACAGGTTGAAATTAGTATGATACGGACCATTTTTTGCATACTTGGGGAGGAAAAATAGGCTACATTTGTCCTCCAAATAACGTGAGAAATTTTCGTTTTAAATTAGTGATATTTTCGAAAGATTTCAAATAGCATGTAAAATGTTTTATCGACATGGAAATTGAAGTCTTCATTCATGGTTTCATTTTTTGTCCACAATATTTATTTTAAATCGTCATTTCTTAACATTTCTTATCTACTGTTTTTAATTCGTAGTTGTTCTTATAACTTAAATTATCTAATCAGCTTTTTACATTCTACCATGTTTTCGTGTTTCTGTCATTTTCTGCATGCAATTTTATTAATGTTTTATTTTCCTTCCATATTTAATTTCGTTTTTGCATTTCGTTTAGCAACTCTTGTCATCCCGCAAAATATTTCGACATTGCTATTTTTCCGGCTCCCTTTTCAGCAGCGATAATTATTTCACTTCCATTTTCGTATTCGGTGCCATTTTCCATCTCTACCACTTTTTTTTTTCATAGAATCCCTTACGGAATACACTCTTTCTATTACCACCATTTTCAATAAATATATATATTATTTTCTTCATTCATTTCCGAAGCACATTTCGTCTTGCCGCAATCCTCATCTATTTTTTTTTTTTTTAATAATTTCTTTACTAAAAAAGTCTTAAATTTATATGTTGTATTCGACTTCTGTAGATTCTTAAATTGTTTTACATCTTTCCTATACACTGAAATGTATTTTCTTTTTACTCTGGGCTTTACTATGAAATGCATTTTCTGTTATATTTCATTTTATACCTTTCCTTGGTTTTGGATACTACTTCAAAATTTCAGTTTTATACATTATATTTCCATTATGTTACACAACTATATACTTTTTACAACTATACCGTTAACTCATAATTACACTCCAACCATCAAATTCAAAGTCAACTATACATGTCGTTTACAATGGAATTTCATGCGATAAAAAGAAGTACTTTTAGGCATTATCTATCACTGTATCAGACATTACGAAATGCTTGCCATTGATATATAAATATGTAGTAATTGTAATATAAGAATACCTTTACGAATTGATTCTACATACCTATATTTTCAGACTAAATAACATATCCTTGTTAGGGAGTTAGATAAATAATTAATATGAACAGAATTAAATATGTAAACATCTACTTATAAACACATACATTTTCTTGTACAGATTTTTATTTAAAAAATAACTTGAGCAGCGTGTAATAAATTTTTACTAATTTAAAGTAATATACAGGGTGATAAAATTGTAAACTAGGGAATTTAATAAATCTATCAATTTCAACTTTTATTATTCAAAAATAATTTAATATAGAATGAAATTTAAAAGTGGAAATTTTTTCGGATTTAATCCTAAAATAATATGCCACGTCAATAATTTCCTTCTTCTTCGCAACACGTCTAGTTTTAAGTAACTTAAGCTGCAACCCCCGGATTTCTGCATATACATTCCTTAAGTTATCTCAAAGATGATAGTTGGGTGGCGTTTGATCAGAAGAAAGTGGGGGCCACGAAGTTTCTGAATTAAAATGTGATTACATCAAAAATAATATTTCCCAAGGTTTTGATTTATTTTCAGTTGTGTATTTTATGTCAAAGATAATTCTCCTGTATTAATCTAAGTTCTGAAATAAAAACAAATAAAAATTATAAAAAAAACCCGGCAGTTTATAACATTTTCAAATATCTAAGTGGTTTCGAGGGTACTAAGAGAATTTAATAAAAATAGAAACTTGACTTACGTTACTTTACCTGAACAAAACAATCTTCCATTTTCGAACATCGCGTGGGAAGAGATAGCAATAAGGAAACAGGGAGGTTGATTTCTTATTATTGTACTTTGGTAAAAATGGACATCATTGTGCATAAACGTGCTGCAAATATGCATATGCATGTGCATCTGTAATTAATTGTCCACCGTTTTTAGATAACTTTGAACATCCATGGTTATTCTACGGTTCATGAATTATGACGTAGATGTTCCAAATACACCTGATACATAATTATCGTTGTATAGTTTGTATAATATATGTTCATTATATTTATTTCGAGCAACCATTGTCACCCACTTCAGCCAGTGTGTTTTTAGTCTTCATATATGAGCAACTTTGTCTTCTTATCTAGTTTCAGAGCGTTCAAATATTCAGGAAGGAGTTATGTTACCTTGATTTCGGAGTAGATAGATTTACACTCATGATAACACAGCTGTAATTGATTTGCTTGGTTATTACTTTCTACATTAAATGTGTCCTGCAGGTATACGCTCTCTATGTTTTAACGTTATCCGTCTGATGCATTTAGCGAAAGTAATACACATTTCGTTAGGCTCATTCCACTGCAGATACCCTAACTCGCCTTACTCACATATTCAGTGAGATACGTGGTAACATATACATCTCAATGACGAACACGTTATATATATCAAATCCCTTATACAAGGTGTGACACAGAGTTTTACTCTATGGCAAGGGTGTTCAAAATTTTCTCAAAGAGGTCCAAATTAGAAGGGGTGAATATGCGTGAGGGTCGAACATTTTGTTTGGCATATTTTGATCCTTAATATTAAATTCAAATGAACTATCTTTTGAAAATTTTATTGCAAATGATATATTTTCATTTCTTCACATAGAAGACAAATACATTTAAATAGGCTGAGTAATTTTGGTAAGATCTCTCATGTCTTAAGCCAATATATAATGAAGTAAAATGTGTGTAAGAGAATAGAACCTACAGGAAGTTATAACGTACCTCGAATTTAGCCGGGAGCGCCGCCGCTGCATAACATATTGTTATAAAAGCCTCGCTTCTTCCATTTTACGCACACCAAGCTTGCCAACAGCGGCTGCACATACCTCACATTCGTTGTCGTTGCCCAGATCGATAACGAAACGCACGTACGTAAGAATGAGGGCGAAATATGCATTGTTTTTTTTTTATTCAGTGGATTAAATTGTTTTGGTCCAGCTTGAATTGTACGTCTAAAGTGAACTGTTAAGTTTCTTTTTATTTTCTCAAAGTTTTGAATTTTTCAGTTTTCCCATCTTTTATTTGAAAAAAGATGCGACTTACTATTTTGCTCAAAGAGGAAATTTTCAGGATACATTTAAAGGGAACGAGTTCCTCACCATAGTTGAAGCTCGGGAAGCGGTAAATACTTGAATAATATCCCTGTTAACCTCTGGTGTTAAAACTCGGAAAGTAATTGGGATTAGCAGGGAAAATATGAAAGAGGCTTTAAAGACCTTGCATATTAGTCCCAAAGTGTTAGCCACGAGAACAAATGCCCTATAGGACATTCTCCTACCTACGGAGCGTCAAGCAAAACAGTTGGCCGGAAGAGTCTTGAAAACTAAGAATTTAAAACTGAGTAGATGGTCACCCATAGGACAAAATGTTATAACCCATGGAGTGCCCGTGGATATCTGTGAGTATATATATATATTTTTTTTTCAAAATAAGGCCAATGGACGAAGTGAAGTCCTCATAAGCAAATCCGGGTTGGTCACATGGAGTTGCAAGACATGGTAAACCGAAAAAGTTTTGGAAAAATTGTAAATATATTGGTTTGCCGTGAAATGAGGATGATGGTTGTAGTTGTGGAGTGCCTCACTAAACGTACACAATTAACACCTCGTCCAGCACCGACAACAGCAACAACAGCAGCGGTAATTGCAGCGCCAGCGGAGGAGGAAGTGTCTCAAAACACTCCGATGTGGTTTGGAAGGCGGTTAAAAGCAATCGGAAAACGACAAACGTGACGTCATCCGCTAAAGCAGCAGCCACCACAGGAACGCCAGAAAAGGGGTTACAACAGAAAGAAGCATCAAAACATAAGCAGTTTCTGCATCAAAAGAAAATGCAGCAGCAACAACAACAAAGGAAGCAGCAGCAACCGGACACCCCGATGCAAATGAACAAAATTACCTCCACCTCGTGCATCATCTCAAAAGAGGTGCATGGAGGAAAAAGATGAAGACGAGCCATCGTAAAAGCATTCTGGGAGTTTGTAGGGAGGAGAGGGTCATGGACAAAACCACGTCAGCATCCTTACCCGCTTCGCAAAAAGAAGCTAAAAAATGTTCTTATCTAAAGCAAGGTGCCTTCTTTCTTTTCTTCCGGTGATCCATCTCCATAACTATCCAACTCTTTCCTTACTTCAATTTCCATACACCCTCACATGTCCACTTCCACTTCTCACCGAGTTTAGCAAACGGCTGCCGCTAGATAACAAGGTGAAGTATCTTAAGGAATATCTTTCCCGGGTGGTGGCTGGTGGGGATCCGCTAAAGATAAACTTAGATAGGGAGTTTCTGGAGCGTTTGACTAGTAAGCGGTACATGAGCGAGTTACATAGACATAGGATAAATGAGATGTCTTCCCAAGCAGAATTGCCGAAGGAAGTGATCAATAGCGGTTACGACTGTTATATTCCTCAGGACAAAAGTTATGTTTTACTTTGTTTTGATATTTAGTTTTTTTGTGTGTTCATCCCGCCCGCTCTCTTTTTCAATCATTATATTTTTATTATCATCAAATTTTTATGTAACGAGGTGCAATTTGTGGATCCCCCTGAGAGGGTGCGGCGTTAGAGGATTTATTGGTGACGGATGAGTTTTTATGGTGAATGTGCAAATTGCAATGAGTGAATGGATCGTGAAACAGATCAGCTAGGTATAAGATTGTCAGTTAAAACTAGCCTCAAGCCATTCCCCCTTTTTGGTTTTGTTGTTAGCTGATCTCTCCTCTTGTTGAGCTTGAATATTTCAGTGGGAGAAAACAGGCTAGTCAGATTCAATGCCTCGAAAACAAAATGAATGACGTTACATAATCACCGAGCGGACCCTAAATTTCCACCGACCTTGATGGACGTGTCCTCTTTCAGAAAGTCCATTGCTTTCAGAGCCTACAGAGTGTTTAGCTCAACCCAAACCTCAGAGGGAAATCATATATAAGATCCAAAGATAAAGATATTGAATAACGTGTCTCTTCCATCTGCCGCTCTTGTAACTACCTAAATCCTCTTGCTATCCACTACATGTAAAAGTGCCAGATAATACTGAAAATGGAGTAATGTTCATATATATGGACAGGAGCTGCTCAGTTGTCATTTTCCCGTCTCTATATAGATTCGTCCTTGTGGCCTATGGATTATTTTCCCACTACAATTCCTCTTCCACAAATAAAGTATCGCTAGCCTCTTTCTCTTGTCTCGCGTCCGAGGGCTTGCGTGTGCTGTCCTTGTTCAAATTTTTGATCATGCTAGATAGCTTTCAGAAATTGTAAGTAACGTCTACTCAGCATGGTTGCAGTATAAAACACAGGTGGGCTCTGTGGGTATTGAACAACACAAATATACCTAATGTAGCGTCTACTCGGGCGGCTAATGACCAGCTATTATATATGTATATTCATTACAACGTTTCGGCTGTTTACGCTCTGGCCTTCTTCAGGTAATTGGAATGTCGAACTGAATCCTTTTTTTCGCTCACTGTGGTAGACTTTTTCACGTGTCTTGTTTTAATGGATGTCTATTATCAGTCATCTTCTGCTAATTCTCTCTGTTTTCTCCAATTTCTCCACTGTCTTAACTGAGTATTGAACTCACACCCTTTGAGTCTTGTCACTGGATCTAACTAAATCCTTTATCCACTGTGCTATGCGTCCTTCAGGACATATGGGATAGTGGATATATCTGCGTATGAATTTCTGTGGATCATATACCTAATATCTTCAGCAACCATTTTTTTCCACTTCTTTACTTTTTCTTATATCTTCTAGGATCTGTAGGTTGAATTTATTTTCCTCTTGTACGATTTTTTTCACGTTTGTGAACTATCAGCACATAGCCGTTTGCATTCAAAAGTATAATGAAAAATTACGATAATGGATAGGCCTGCACTGCTTTTATAAATACTTGTACACCTGAGAATATAGTGTACCCCATTAATATACTGTATTGTACTTGTACTCACGTTTTATATATATTGTACAGTGGGGAAAATAATTATTACATCCGCGACATTATATTAATTTTTGAACATTTATTTTTTTAAGTTTTAATTTTTATTTTTTTGAAAATGTAACTATTTCAACCCACAGCAAAACATAACTCAGTATTCGGTGTAGAAGCCCTTGTTGGCAAGCGCAGAAGCCAAAGGTTTTCTGTAGTTTGTTACCAAGTATTTACAAACTGGCCACTCCTCTTTGCAGATAATCTTCAAATCCTTATGGTTTGTTGGTTGTCGTTGGGCAATTTGAAAATTTTCTAAAGGATTAAAGTCCGGAGATTCTCTAACTCACATTACCTTAATGCACTTCTTGAGCTTACGCCGTATTCTTTGGGTCAGTGTCTTGGCTGAGGCTGTAGAGCCTGGTAATAGTAACAGACAGTACTCGACTGTAATAAAAGTTGTGTCTGAATGACTAAGCTTATCTGCTGGGCAAATTGGTCGGTGGTTTATATAACAGCCTGGGAGATGCCATTCTGCTATCCGGGCCTGTCTATTCTGTAAGTTCTGACTGGCTGATGATTGCAGTGTGAATACTCTGCTCAATAAATATCGAGCATACAATGGATATTCAAGAGAGAGAAATTAAATTGAATTACAACCCTGTTTATTTTTAACAGCCGACTGGATGCTAGTTGGAAATCTCCTTGCGAAGGTGAATCTCACACTATTTATTGTTCAGAATCAAAGAGATTTTTACTCAATATTTCTCTGTACTTGGCCTCATTCGACTTTCCCTCAACCTGGTGCAGTCGATTCCCTTTTCAGTGAAACAGACCTAAAGCATAATGTTTCCATCACCTTGCTGAATGGTTGGGAAGGTGTTCTTGGGGTCCAAGACAGCTTTATTCCTCCAAAAAATGCGAGTCGATATGATCACAAAAAACTCAATTTTAGACTTGTTTTCACAGCACTTTCTCCAAATCTTCCTCTGAAACATCCAGGTCCTTATTTGCGAACATCTGACGGGCCCGTACATGTTCCTTCTTGAGTATGGAGACATTATAGGTAATATATGATTTCAAGTCACTACGATCGTAGTGTGTTACTAATAGTCATCTTGGTGATTGTGGTTCCACCCGCCCTGAGACCTTCGACAAGAACTTGCCACGGAGTTCTTTGTTGTTTTCTCAGGTTTCACATCTTTCTGGTCTCTCTACTTTGGGGATTTTGCGTGGAGATCCAGACCGAGAGAGAGTCAATATGTTTTTCTTCCATTTTCATATAATCATGTCAACATTTGACTCCTTCTCACTTAGCTGCTTGCTAATCGTCTTGTAGCCATTCCAGGTTTTTTTGTATACAGCTTTGTCCTGGATGTCCTTAGGCAATGCTTTCTTCTTGCCCTTTGTGGAGAGATTAGATTCTGATTCATTGAAAGATTCTGTGAACTAGTGTCTTTTATACAGGTTTGGAGTACTTGATTAGGAGGAAAAATTAACTAATAGGACTAGACCATATGACTTCTGGTCATAAAACAGGTCAGTGGAGCCTGAAATATTGCTGGCTAGTAGAGGGTAAAATATTATTTTTTTTAATAAAATAGAAATAATGTTAAAAAATTAATATAATGTGCTTTTTCTATAATGTTTTCAGATTTTATCACTCTCTTTCAAGACCTATCTACCCTGAAAATTATATACCGTTACTAATTGGGAAGATGTCAAACTGAGGGTATGAAATACGTATTTTACCCACCGTATATATATATATATATATATATATATATATATATATATATATATATATATAGCGAGAGACCCGTATTTCAAAATTGCAAATATGTTTAATGCATGTAGTTGTGAGCACATAAATTTCCTTCGAAATTGCTACTAAATATTTATGTGTCCATTCTTGTAGCACTCCCACACAACCATCTATTCATATGTGCATGAATATAAAAATAATTTTTCAATCATTCAAATGCATTATAGCTTTATGGGAAATGTCAATAAAGGCAACTTTCAAATATTCCGACCAAGAATAGAATGGAGGTATTAGAAAGAGACCATCAAAGATGGAATAAAATACGCAGAAAAAGCAAAGGATTTTATAGAGCAAGGAAGAAAATCGTTATATTCTTTTGGCAAGAGCGAGCGACGCAGTAGCGAATTTAGTACATTTGTAATTTTTATGTATTTTTATTATTTTGGTTTTCATCCCAAATATTTCAGATCGTTCATATCTTCATTCCAATTAGATCGAAACGTTTCTTCCATATCCCGGGGGACAGCAGCTCAGACATCGTGGAATTAGCATTCATTTAGAGAAGAACAATATTGGACATATTCCCAAATTCGAACCTATTGATTTCTAACTGCTCTCCAAATATAGTGTTGTGTAGCAGGACACATACAATCACCCACACGTATATATATATATATATATATATATATATATATATATATATATATATATATATATATATATAAAATAAAAATACATACACATATAAACATACGCATATACACATATAAACACACCTACATACACATTTAGATGAAGATCTGTATGTATATATGTTTATATCGGTGTGTATGTTTAGGTATGTATGCATACATATATATCTGTATATGGGTGTATAAGTATGAATTTTATGTATGTCTGTATAGTTAGACGGATAGATAAAGGGATACAAAGTTTATTTGTTTAGATGGGTGTATGTAATTGTATGGAGATGTAAGGTTTTATGCATATAAGTTTATGTGCACATATATGTATGTCCATATGTATATATGTGTGTAAATGTATATATATATGTATGAGTGGATGTGTATGGATATATGTGTATATGTATGTATGTGTGTGTGTTTATGTATGTATGTATACATGGATATATGTATATCTATGTTTATGTGTGTACACACCTATATATATGTATGTACGTGTAAATATAAATATTATGTTGTGTATGTGTGTATACGCATGTGTATTTGAACATAGAAATATAGGTCCTTGCTATTAGGTTGGTGCAAAAATAATGCCGTAATAATATTGACATATTTTTAAGGTCAAAAACGACATTATTACGTCATCATTTTTGTACCAACCTAATAGATTAGATATTCGTTTTAGTTGTTTTTTTTATGTTTATATTTGATTTGTTATCAGTAGTCAATATTAATTTTGTCAAATTTTCTTGATTATACACCGGCCCTTTTATAAAGGATCTTCGGTTTTACTCCCGTTGCCCTATCTCTCCCCCACCCTTTTTTCTTTTCTTTTCCTCTCCCTCTCTCATCTTCTGATCTTTAAGATTATATCGTCTATTGTGTGTGTATGTCACCACAAAATGTATAGTCTTTTCCGATAAATGGTTAATGTATTAGACATCCGAGAATATTCATATTTCTCT
>OZ010574.1:144516255-144526255 GCA_963932145.1 Acanthosepion lycidas
ATATCTAAAACGGCAATCCTTGTTCCAATGTAGTCCTCCACATCGATAACATGCTGATGGGGGGCGTATATTTACTTCGATTTTCGTCATAATTTAACCTGGATGTTGTATTTTTTCTTTTATTATAGAATTTTTGTTTTCTTTCCAGGGAGGGTGAGAATATTTTTTCCATTATTATAGAATTTTTGGTTTCTTTTCGGTGAGGGTGAAAAACGTAGACTTTTGTTTAACTTACGTAAATGAGATACAGCTGACACATCAATGTCCTTTGAGTCTTTCTTTATAATTAGACATTTCTGGCCATCTTCCGATAATTGTTGTAGTGTTAGTCCCGGTTCATTTTGTAATTTTGAAAGCATTCTTTTGCACATTTCGCTATCTTTTGTTGAAACTAACCTTTGAACAAAGATGAGACATTTGAAATTGTCCGGGGTTAATTCCGCTAGTTTGAAGTCGTCGCAATGTTTATTTACGATTGAGGCAAACATGGAATAATCCTCATTATCGCATTTTACCCGGTTAAGGCATTTCCAACTCCTGTGGAAGAGTGATGTTTTCGGGCTGAAGAGTTCTTTAAGACATGTCACTGCTTCGTCAAATGTTAATTCGTTCGTCTTTTTTGGCAAGATATAATCCATGAACTTTGTAGATTCTTCAGTTCCTAATTTACTAAGCAATAGAGATAGCTTTTTACTTATGTCCAGTTTTGACAGTCGATGTTAAAGACGTCTTGATGTCTTCTGAAGTAATCTTCGAAATTTTTATCCTCATCTAGAGAATATTTGAAAATCTCTGTGGTATTCGACACTGCGTCTTGCGAAAAAGTTGCTTCTTTTTCAATATCTAATTGCTTGTTACACGGTACCTCCAATATTAGTTCCTGGAGATCCTTCTACGTTTGTAGCAATTCTACCAAAATATTTTTTAAAATCTTTATGATAACTCAATTTTACCCATTTTAAATCCTCGTAACTGTTTGTCGCTAATTTGTTGTGGACGACGAGGGAATTTTTTTTTGTTGTTATTTGTTCTTCTTGTGTGAGTTGAAATCGCACGTCGTCAATTTGTTATGGACGAGGGGAGAATTTTTCTGTTTCTTCTTCTCGTGTGAGTTCGAATCACTCGTCGCCAATTTGGTGTGGACGACGAGGAACAACTTTTTGTTGTTTTTTCTTCCCGTGTAAGTTCGAATCTTCGCCGCCCATTTGTTGTGGATTCCAGGATGAAATCCGGTCTCAAATGAATGACAAACGCAGGAATGAAATATAACAAATACATGTATTGACGTAATAATACAATTGGTAATACTGTTAGTAGATCCAGAATTGCGGTTAGTAGCAATAATATTATATATATAGCCAGGGAAATTCAGTATCGATGTAGGACTTCATTCTGAGTCTACGTGCTCGCAACTGTGACTCCTACAAAGCGGTTACCTAACACTATCACTCTCTGTCTGACTATCACTCTATCAATGTCACTCTCTGACTTTGTAACTTCCGGATATTCGCCGGCAGAAGTACAAGTACACACTGGGCGAGTCCACATGTATAAAAATGGGGTGGACCCCTTAACAATATATATATGAAACGGTATAGTTTATGTCATGTGTTGCAGCGTTACTGTAGGTGTACCATAATTCTATATTTCTTCTGCTAGATTTGGATGATAATTTATATCCGTGTGTTTTTTTTTTTGTTCGTTTTTTTTTTGTTGTTGTTTTGTTTTTTCTAGCATTTTAATTCATGTACATTTGTCTGTGTTTTCATTTGGAGTCGTTTATTCGTAATAGAGTTTGACGTAGTTTTAGTGGTAGGTAGACATATTTTAATTTCTGTTAGTATAGATTTTATAAAAGTTGGTGATATAATGTGGTTGATGCGTGTTTTCATCTAATATATTTTAATATTGACATGCTACATATATAAACTAGAATCATGACACATTTACGCACATATATTTGCATATGTAAACTGCATTGCAAGAACAAGGCACGTGAATTATGTTTAACTATTGAAAAAAGAAACAAATATAAAAACATACTAGAATTTCTATCCACATCTCATTTTTTAATAAAGTTTTAATTAAGGCATAGAAACGTAAACTTTTTGATATTTACGCTATCATTCTGTTAGATTCTGTCTTAATTTGATCCATATATATATATATATATATATATATATATATATATATATATATATATATATATATATATATATATATATATATATATATATATAAGCAAGGAAGCAATGTTATATTTATTTCATTTTGAATGCGATGTATGTAAATGATTTAAATTGATGACATGCATCGTCATTTCAACGATCGTACAATTGGACATCATATTCGGGATAAAAAGTTCTCATTTTATATAAAATAAAAAAAAAATGATAAAATAATTATCATTTTATATACATATATGATTATGCATATTTTCTTTCTTTGACAGGACGGACACACCTGATAAAATATACGTTCTTAAAGAAGAATTATCGATTGCTTAGTGAAATTTGTAAAAGAAAAAAAAACAAAAAAACTATTCAATCATATATGATAATTTTGAACATTCTGATATAATTTTGTAGAATTACATCCAGCAGTTGGTGCACATGCCTCTACACATTTTGTTGTTCTTATTCTGTAATAAATTTTAAACTATAATTTCTAAGAATGTTTCTATTCTTTTCAGTTATGAATCCTTATTAACTATTGCATTTGATCTTAAATTAAAACCAATATTAAGCATTTATGAAAAGAATAGAAGGCTCGAAACATCCAAATAATATATACATTTCTTATAAATATATTCACTATATATAATGTCACATACAAATAATTTTACGAACGATTTGGAATTAAGCAATCAATGTTGCCAAATAATTTTACATATTTTTATATGGAAGATATTGCACATTCGAAATGTTGTTAATTATGCGCTGTAGAAATTCTTCAAACATTACAGACGTTAAAAAAAGACAGCGCGTATTTTTATAAAAAATATGGGTCAAGTAAGCCTGGTTGATCAAATATCACATTAATTTCATTAAATTGATTATTTTCTGTATTTTGTGAGTGTGTGTGTGTGTTTATGTATGTGGGAGGGAGATCACATGACATGATCTAAACATTTTTTTCACTTTCATCAATAATTTCAAATATGTTTTAAGCTTTTTTTTTATTACTTGATTCAGTTCCATTCAAATTACATATGTCGATTCTTGTTATTTATATTCTCAGGTACATTTCCTCATTTAATTAAGAACTAAAGTTTTTACTTATTTAATATACTGACATCCCGATTAAATTTACCTCTCGCAACTACATTTCAATGTGACCAATTTTCAGTTTTGCAGAATGGAAATGATCATCGTAATGGATGTATATACACGTTTAATTTAATCTGTTTTGCGGCTTGTACCACTCATAATAATTCCTTGCTGTCATGCTCCGTCTAATGGAAAATATGTTTTACCGCGTACAATAGTACACTGGAATGTTACTTTACTTCATCACTGTTTAATTTTAATTCCTGTTAGTTTAATATTTTCATGAATTTCTAAACTCTTGCTCAGCAGTTATGTTTATCTAGTTTAGCTGGACATTCATGACTAAAAGAAGATTTTCACAAACCAGTTGGATCTCTGCGGCTAAATCGTAGGCTTATCGTAGATATTTGCTTATTAGTGCTAGTTTACATGTCTTCAGCTAATATTTTAAATTTTCTGAATCTTTTTCTCTGTTCACATTTGCGACATCAGTTTCTTCAATATTTTCTTTTGGGGTAATTCATTTATCATTCTTATCATTTTAATGTAACACAGAACACATGCTGTGGTATTTTTCTTTGATCCTATCTTACAAATATGTTCAATTCCTTTTTTTTTTTTTTTTTTTGGTTTCTTCTTTGTGAACTCTTCATTCTTTGCTATATCCCACTACATATACGGTGTGATAGGAAAATCAACCAAGAAAATATGTTTTGATTAATTTGAAAATATTGCATTATTTTACTGTGTTTAAAAATAGTGAAGTCGTCCTAAATATACATGGTATTAAAGGAAGTATATTTACCTGACTGTATAGACTAAGACATTTTATCATTACAGAAAATGATTCCAAAACGGTGGAAAGCCTTTGTTCATTACAGAAATGACACTCGAATGTAACAATCAGATCAGTTGATGGAGTCTAACACCACGGTAATGAGGCCATGCTCAGTAAAATCTATCGAGAATTAGACTCGCAAAAAGAGCGCATTGTCTTCTGATGACAGTTGGAACATCCTGGTATCTGGTATACGGATGGCTAGATTGGAAGGATGGCTAGATTGGAAGGATTTTCAGTTATTTTCCCATTTATCAATGCGACGCACAGACTTACTCCTAAAGCTAAACTTTCCATGTATAAGATTATTATTCCGTTACTGAAATGCGATAAAATTTTCTGCATCAGACACGAATACTTCCCGAGTAGTTATAAAGTCTGAGACTAAAATGTCTTCCTAAAGTTTATATTTGGGAAATTTTTTTCATTTCCTGATCAAGGTTAAAATCATACAATTGGTCTTTATATGGAATTTGTGTTCTATACTGATTGTAAAAGCAATGGATATTGGAATAAAACATTATATATATATATATATATATATATATATATATATATATATATATATATATATATATATATATATAATCATTCTGTTTACCAAAATTCTCGGAGGAACGCTGGTAATGATAATTTCAAGGGACAAAATTCGAAACATTGGCAATGATGTATAGTCGCTGTTTCAAAACAAGTCACGTAACACAAAGCAGTTTATCGATCATTATACGGCATGATCGATTTTCATTCTAAACACGAATCTCTGCCTTTGGAATGTTTAACCTCATTAATGAATGTCACTAAATACAATTATTTTTCTTCGAAGTGAATTCTTGTAACCGTCTGTGACTATTAAAAAATGTGTTTGCCTATTGATTAATACTGTCTTTCAGTTCTTCTTATCTTAGATAATATTATCAATCCATATTTACAAACTACTTGTGATTAAGGTTAAGAGCAAGACAAATATGCAGAAAAAGTTTTAATCAATAAAACAATCATATTTCACCGGATGTAACAGTTTAAGTATATGTACCTAATGAAATAAATTTAACCAAATACGTGTTTCGTAAGAATTTATGTTTTTACATGAATAGATTTTATTTTAATAATTATTGTCTGAACATACTAAAAACCGGAGTTAGTGCTATCACGTTTGTTCAAGTGCATATTTTTTTGTTTATATGGAAGTTTTTAAATGTATACATAATCTTATGTTTATATACATATATTCGTAATCAGAAGGTTACAATAATATGTTTTATGCACAAACACAAACACATAAACACACAGGTTCTTTATATACACACATACTCTCTAGTCAATTAAATACAATTCAACAGATACTGTTTTATGCAAGTATTTAATTAAGCAATACCGTGAGGACACATGGCACAGTGAATAAAGGCGTTGGTTAGATCCAATGACAGGACCCAAAGAGTGTTAGTTCAATACCCGGTTAAGGCAGTGGAGAACTTGCAGAGGGGAATGAACAGGAGATAACTATTAACTGATATCCATTAAAATATGGCACTGGAACTAGAACAATATACCACGGTGAGCGAAAGTAAAGGTTCAGTTCGACATTCCAACCACGAGGAGAAGGCCGCAGCGTACAACGCCCGAAACATTGCAATAAATATGGCGACAAAATGAGGACAATAGTCCGATTAATGTAAATAGTGAAGACTGAAACCGCAAACTAATGTGGATTTCTTTAAAAATATATATTACATTTTATTTTCCGTAATTTTGCTATACGTGTTTTTGGTCTCGTGACATTTTCAGGCAAACGGTGGATATTTCCACATATTAAAATGAGGTAATTTTACTAATGGTTTTTGAAACTAAACATTCTCTTCTTAGCGGTGGTATTTGTGACAAAAAATGCCTTTCTTTGACTGCTGGTAAGAAAGCTATTCTGCTTAAAGGGTAATAAAATAATTAAGATTGTGCATTTTGTAAAAGTTTTTGCTAGTATATGCATGGAAATTATATACATCGACACGCGCAAACACACGCACACACACACACACACACACACACACACACATATATATATATATAGTGAGAGAGAGAAACAATGAGAGAGAAACACACTTCCTATGTTGTGTAGTGTCGGGGTATGCGATTGTATGGTGTCTACTTTTTTTGCAGTGTGTGTGTATATAAATTCGTTCTCCATAGATACCTGCGTGTAAGTGTGCATGTATGTATGTGTGTGGTCAGACCATTGTATTTGGCCATTATGTGTGCATGCTGTGGGTTTTGTGTCGGGGTTATGATACATTTCGCGAAATTTATTCTTTTTATTTTATTGTTTTCGGGGTATGTTTTTTCTTATCGAGATCATAATAATTTTTAGTGTTATATATATATATATATATATATATATATATATATATATATATATATATATGTCTGTGTGTGTACGCGCGCGTGTATATGTGTGTGTGTGTGAGTGTGTAAAACATTGATGCTAATCCTCGGCTCATTTCAAGTATGGTGCTATACTTTTCCCGGATTCCTATATATTCGGGAAAGTATTCGAAATTTCAGGCATCGATAGAAGCGCTGAAAAAAGAATGCCATAATCCTTAATCTAACGTGCTTAGGATTATTTTGATGTCATTTTTTCAGAATATATGGAACCCTGAAGCTAGCTGAACGGATCTCGTGGAACAGCTAACGACTCAATACGGAGAATATATAAGCGCGGCGGATGATGCTGCAGAATTAGTTAGAACTAGACAGGGCGAGAGGGAAACATTGTCCAAACTAGCTAATAGTTTTAAACTTGCACAAAATAGCTTTTAAGGATGTTGTACTTTGAGTTGAAAAAGCCGTTCAAACCCAAAAGTTGGAGTATAATACAGACTCGATTAGAAACGTATACAAATGGGGCAGAATTATTTACAGTGGAATAAAGGAGTCATAAACTGGTTGAGAGACTTGGGTTTTACCAAAGGCACCTGAAAGGGATGGGATGGCCTGTTATGGAAATAGAGAGACCATGTCTCAATGGAAGGGAACAGTAGGGCCGTGGACGATCGAGCAGTAGTTGTAGTAAAACAGGCGAGAGAAATAAATACAACCTCACCTAGGTCCCAGTCAAATGGATTGTTGGAGGTTTGGACAGTTTTGTTACCTAAGGAATGACTGTACCCAGAAAAAGTGTGCATTCTCTCAGTTCGGTCATGATGCTGATTTCATATATAAGGCGACGTTGGGTTGGGAAGAATTTTAAAGCATTAATAGATACAGGCTCACCAATGTCGATGCTAATCATCGACATTGATGACCTTGTATCTATTAATGCTTTAATTAATCTAATGATTACGTTAAACTAGGTTTGAGGAAAGATGACAAAGATGTTACTAAAGAAAAAAATATTTCAGGCAGACCTAAGGGAATTTAAACCTTCCTGTTGAGCTGGAAGAGGCAGACACAGTATAGCAAATGTATGTGTCACCCACCCTGTGTAGATGAATGATAAGGTAGGCCTTGTCCTCGATTTAATGAAGCACAGATAAGACTTAACTCATCATTTCCACTGCTAAAGATCTTGAAAAGAGAAATACCCCTAAGATGAAGGATAACTTATCCGGTTGTTGAAACATATGTATCTCATTTTGGAGAGGAGGAATAAGCTCTAAAAGATTTTGCCGTAATAGATAATGATGCGGGTTGTATCAAAATAATGCTGGCTACTAGTACTTCTATTGCACACAATGAGGGTTCACAAGGAAGAGAAAGTGGGGGAAGGATGTACTGGCTATTACGAAGAGAGGGGTAGAATGTACGGAAGTCAGTGAAAGTAGCTATAATAATTCCCTAATTAGATAGGGGTGAATATTATCGCCGCATTTGAACAAATGATATATCCTACGATTTATAAGGGATAATATGGACGTCCTGGATGACCTGGACGCTGACTTAGGCCAAATCAAAACAATATATACAAAGAAGTACATGGAAAATTATCTACCTATAAAACTCAGACTATACCGGACCCACTACATAGGATTAAACTTGTACAATGGACAGCTGGAGATATGCTGGAAAATAAAACCACTAGCCTGCCTCATAAACTTGATCGACGATATATTGCGTTGCTAGGGATGTCATCTTATTTTTCCACTCTTGATTGAAGTCTGGCTACTGGCAGATAACCCTCGACGAAGCTGAGAATTTGCGTTGTTACACTTAAAGGTTATGCACTCCAGACTATCCGATAGTTATCAGAATAACAATGATTGTTTTAGCTGTATATGGGAGAATTTGGCTGAAAAAGCATAGCGCAAAAATGACACGCTGAGAGAATGTGAGGCCGTGGCAAGGAGATCAATTGACGTCGTATCCTCCAACCCCGAGTGTGAGACAGATTAGAAATAGGCTAGAATTTCCCACTATACGTGTAGAATCCGAAGCAAACAAATAGAAGCCAGATATTTGTGGCCAATAGTTTTATATTTCCTTTTTGGCTGAGATTTGGAGAAAAGGATAATGGCAATATTCTGTTTTAGTTTCAAAAGTTTTTTTTTTTTTTTTTTTTTTAAACAAAAATACATTTTCACACTTGGGTCTGATGATTTTATACTACAACAGACTGAAGATAAACATAATTGTGTTATACTACCTCATATATATATATATATATATATTGCTGAGATTTTTTATTTAGTTTTGTGTGTGTTCTGTTGCAATTTGTTGCTACTTATATTAAAAGCTGTTTCATGTTTTTTAATGTAGTAAAAAGAAAAGCAAGAAATATAATCACTGTGCAATGAGGCATGACATTGATGCGTCTTTTTTTACGAAGAAAGTCATGTGATGACACTCCATATTTTCTTTTGTTTTTTTTAATGAAGGTGGGTATGACTAAGTTTAATTTCTGTGGTGTAATGAAATGTTCCTTTTTGTGTAGGTGGGGATTTATTAAACGGAAAATATTTGAAGAGGTGGGTGAAGACTTCTTGTTTATTTTGAAACGTCAATACAAATGACGCTTCCTGTGATCGGTGTTACTTGAAAGTATAATTCCAAATAACTTGTTTCTTGGTATTGACTTTTCTCTTTGGAAGTTCTGGAGAGTGACGATTCTTGTAATGGAACAATTGTTAAGGGTGCTTGAAGTCCTGTTGCGATGGCTTGAACAGAAGAAAGGGACTGCTAACCGTTAACTGGTATATATACTACGTATAAGGGGACAATGCCTGTTCATAATTTATCACTCTCTTGGGTTGAACTACCTTCAGAGTTGGTCGTAGTCCATCTCTTGTTTTATGAAATTATGTAGAGTTCAATCTTTTGAGCTGCACATGAAACATTGCTATTGCACGTACTTGATTGTTTTATCTGTCTTACTATTTTTTTTATTGATTGTGCTGTAGTTTATTTATTGTAATTTAGATGATAAATATCAAAATTTAGTGATGGAAGAGTGTAGCAATATGATTTCTCAAATAGATACAGGCTTTTTTCTTTTACGTCAATTTAATAAAATGAATTTCTTAGAAATATCGTTTATATAGAGTCAATTTAACGATCAGGATTTTTCGGAATTCCTGTCTCCAGGCTTATTTTGAATTGGAAAACAGAGAATTATTTAAAAAAAATGACCAAACAAAAGATGAATTAGTGGTCAACATTTCCAGAACATTATTGGAATGGATAAGGATAATGGAAACAGTCATTATCCATATAAGCGGAGTGAGACAGACATAAAGAACGGTCATTGAGGAAGGGACCGGTAGGTAGTCAGGGACAGTTAGTTAAAAAAAAAAGAAAAAAGAACGAGCAGTGAGTGAGCGAGCAGTCGCCGGGACATGCAGTGAATGTAATGGCCCTGTCTCCGTGGACGGAGGATAGTTTGAATGCAGTTCACATTCTCGAA
>OZ010574.1:144528755-144543755 GCA_963932145.1 Acanthosepion lycidas
ATATATGCATATATGTGTATATATTCATGTATATACATATATATATATATATATATATATATATATGTGTGTCTGTGTGTGCGTGTGTATGTGTGTGTGCGTGTGTTTGTTTGTTTGCCTATATATCTATATATGTTACCATGCAAAGGAGTATCTCGACGGATGAGGAACAATGATGTTAATGACCGATACCTTGGTACCTCCATGAGATCGTTAAAAAAAAGAGGATAGCATCATGAAAAACACGCCAAACTTGACGAAAGCAAAATCTTATGGTTTAAATGCTCATGTTAATAATAAGAGGAAATATCAAACTTTATTTTAATTATTTTTTTTAAATTTTTCCTACTTTTTAGAACATTTTAAATTTTGATTAAAATATTTTTTTTCTCTTTGTATCACCGGAACTAGTAAAATAGCATATACAATTTTTAGCACTTTTTTTTTTTTTTTGTATGACCCACATTGATTTGGAAATCTTGATGAAACTATTAGAAACTATTCGCAGATGATGGAAACATGTTTTTTCCATTAAAGTCATGGCAGAAATATATTTTTTAAATTTATTACGCCACCTAACTAATTTTATGAAAACGCAAGACATTCGATTGCATCAGCATTTGTGTTTACAATAGGTACATCACAAGGCTTTGAGGAATGCAAATCATGTTTGTTTTTGTTTTTGAATTGGACCGCAGTACCTAAAAATCAGCTCTGAATTGTAACATACAAAATAAATAAAACAAATATATTTTTTAATTTGAAATGCTCTTATTTGCTTTTAGTTGTTTTTATGAATATGAAAAATATTTTCTGAAAGCAAAAAGAAAAAAAAATTCCATGAAAAATTAATTTTTCATACAATTATTTATTATTTGTTTATTATAATTGATTTTTATATTTAATATGTTAAAATGGTTAAAAGCTGCACCTGCTTTCCTAAGTGTCCTTATGAGATGGACACTTTTAGCGCGTTGTAAATTATATCAGTTAAGCATTATTCTCCGCTGTTAAGGCCTTTACTTTTGCGAAACACGTGTGGAGAAATTAATTTGATATTTAAATTTCAACTGAGAAGGGTACCTGCATGTATCAGTATCATCTTACGAAAATTATATGATATTCTTTTTATATTAATCTCAGTTATGACATTTTTCCATGAACGAATATCAAAATTAATAATAAAATGAATGGAAATTCAAATAACCAAGTAAAATGTAATAAATATATGTAAAAATATAATATTTTATGTACACTTCTGATAATATTTCATAAGAAAGATACGTATAAATTAATTAGATACCTTTCTTATGAAATATGAAATTTAATCTCACTCTTAACAGTCTTATTTTAACTTCTTTATCATATATTTTTCATAAAGTATCGGAAACGTAAAGGTGAAAAATAAGTTCAAAAAAATAAATTGAGCGTGAAAGTTTACCTTAAAAATAACGAGGTAAATAATTTGTTCATATACATGTAAATAATTTCCTTTTTCTCCTTCCGTAGAATACATTATCCTCGCGGAATCCGTCAATATGTCATTCATCACCTGTCAAGTGAGGCGAAGGTTTATGACCTGCTTTGTTTTATTTTCGAATTCCATCTTTTTCGGCGCAGAAGCTAAGTAAAGCTTGGTTTATAATATTTTAAATAGACATTATAATTTATTAAAATAATTTTTGTAAAAATGATAATTCATATTTAACAGAATTTCAAAGTGAGATTTTAATTTTTTTATAAAATGGAAATACTGGGTGAAATCTGTCAATTTTGTTAATTCAAAAACACAAAATGTTTAACGAAAATTTTGGACGTGCTGGGAACGGTTAAAAATGTAAAAAAATACCCGCAAAATACTTTGGTTTTTCCTCTTTAGCGATCTCGTACAAGTACCTAACCGATACCTTTCTCCTTATTTCGATGCAGAAGAGCATCTCGACAGATGAGGAACAACTATGATTATGACCGATACTATATAAAAATACTGCAGGTGGCCAATCAATTTTCTTGTCTAGTGATCGAAATTGTTTAGTGTTAAATATTTGTTCCTATGCAGAGTAGCATCTCAAACGTTCAGGAACATAGATTTTTATCACCGATCCTATTGAAAAATTCCACCAATAGAAACGTCAATTTCAATTCCTCCTTATTCAAGTTATTTTGGGGAAAACCTTTTCTTTCGATGCAGAGGAGTATCTCGCCGGGTGAGGAACAATGATGTTCATAAGCGATCCTCTTTATAAATAACGCAAAAGGCCCATCAAATTCCTTGTCTCGTGATTCAAATTGTTTGATTTCATCGATTATATTTACCCATTCATCCTGAAGACTATCACTGTCCATTTCATGTTATTAAAATGTATTTAAATGAAAAAAAAAAAAAATTCGAAGCAGAGTAGCATGTCGACGGGTGAGTAACGAATGTAATGTTAAACTTTATGCTTTTAAAGCAATACTCTTGTTTCGTACCACGAATATATATATATATATATATATATATATATATATATATATAATGAACCCTCCCATCGCTTTCGACGTATGAGGATCTGCCAGCTTATTGATTCAGTTATGAAAGTTTATGCGCTAATCTTTAGCGGCATTTAAGACCTGCTAGTGATTTACAAAGGAGGCCACATATGGAGCAAGTGTCAGGATTGTGAGATGAGATCACTGTCAGATTGGTTGGTCTTTTAGATCTTACTCTCGCTTCTTGAAGATGATTCAAACAAGAAGATTGAAAAATACTGAGTGCAATAAAACACGTTGATCTCCATTCCACCCGCTCCAAATCTAAGCGCTCAAGGGTGTTATGTGGTATATTAACTGCTGACAAGTTGCTTTTCAGCTTGTCTTTGTATCTTAGCCAAGGGCATCCTACATTCAAGTAGCCCTGATCTAACTGGCTGTACATTAGGATCTTGTGATATATATATATATATATATATATATATATGTGTGTGTGTGTGTGTGTTTATGTATATGTATGTGTGGGTATATGAAGAAATATAGTTTTAACCTGTGCTATATTTATGGGAATAAGTGCTCAATAGCAGAGATAAAGTGCATGTAAGTATAAAATGAACATTGAAGTCAACACTCAGATGCGACTGGCTGTTTCATGATAAACGCAATTATCAGTACACAAACACACACATATATATATGTGTGTGTGTGTGTGTGTGTGTGTGTCTATAGTTATTGTCACTTCTTGTTTTTTTGTTGTTGTTGTGTAACTTTCAGTTTCACCAATCATGAGATCGCAGATGACTATTTAAACCAGCCCAACTTTTAAAAGATTTTACTCAAATGTTGCATCTGAAACGGAAATCCCCAAGCTCTAAAAGAATAACATCAACATCTATTGTCATGTGTTTTGTTAATCCAGAAGCTGACTTGCATAATTTATGGCTGATTGTACCAGAAGGCATAAAGATTGATTGCCGGTTTCTTTCAGTGGATCGAGCCTGATGAGACCTAAGGTGACATTCGAGACCTGCCTTTGAAAGAGCAAAACTACTACTCAAAATACATATATATTGTAAGTTTAAGGTGGAAAATAGCTATTCATGTTTTCCCTTACGAAGGTTTGCTTAACCTTGGCTTATTCCACCTTGCCCTTGTCAAAATAGTTACAAACTTGACGAACAGTCGTTTTCCACGATGGTAGATATTTAGCAACCATTTCGCCCTTATCATCTGACATCCCAAATGTTTGAGATTGGTTTTGGTTCAATCTTTAAAGCACATTCTAGGTTCATGTCTAGGACACTTGCCTGCAGATAGTTCACTAATAATGGCACGTTTACAAAACCTTGATTCATTTAAGCACATAAAGTGACCTGCTCCGAGCAGAATGATTTGCTTCTCAATATTGGAGATATTATCTTTCATCAGTATTTCTGTGTCAGGTACAAAAGACTCCCATGAAATATTCAGGATTCTTCTGAGGAACTTTTTGGGTACTCTTTCAAGCTTGATAATATGACATCTGTATGTCTGTATGTTGTCCATGTTTCTGAAGAGTACAAAAGGACTCTCAAAACACATGACTCATAAACTCTTACCTTGATATTAAGTGTGATGTTTCTGTCAGACCACACCCACTTCTCGATCCATATAGATTAATAGTTTTCTGAATGGGCTGAAATATTTCAGCATCTAGTGTCCCAGCTCGTTAGAGCACGCTTCCAAAGTACACAAAGGTATCCACGACCTCCAACTTCTTGCTATCCACAAGTAATTTTGGTTCGCGATATGGTTAACTTGGAGGTGGTGGGAACATTACTTTACTCAAACTGATAATAAGCTCAAAAGACTTCCATATAAAAGCGAGTAGAATCATGATGGTTTGCATATCTTCTTCAATATGAACCACCAGGTTGGCATCATCAGCAAAAAGTAGAACACAAAGAACTTGAGAAAAACCTTTGTGGACGCACTAAATCATCACAGCTCAAAAAATTGCCCGGCATTTTGGGAAACGCAAATAAACGCCAATACTAAACTTTCTAAAGTCACGTGTGAGCATCACTTCCAAAAGATTGAAAATAAAGTAGGTGCAGAATAATCACCATGATTCACATCATTCTCAAAAGAAATTACCATTGAAGTTCAACCTGTTTTTTTCCGTTTGCTCTGCCTCAAAAGCCTGACAAATTCAGGTGGGAAACCTAGTCTTCTTACAATTATCTGCAAGGCTTTCCTATTCACAGTGTGAAACGCCTTAGTTGTTTAAACGAAGACTTGGTAGAGCGGGACACAGTGTTCAATGCACTTTTCTACTAGATGTTGAGCGGGGAAAATCATGTCCATTTTGCCTCTACCAGTGCTATACACACATTGACTCTTTGGTATCACTTTTGAGCTGATGTGACTTTGAAGGCGATTCAGCATGAATTTAAGCAAAAACATTATTAACAGCTTCTAGTAAGCTTAATCTCCTGTGTTTGCTAAATTTTACCTTTTGACATTTATCTTTATACAGAGGCAAAATAATGGTATCAATCTAATGCCATTCCAAACAACTGAAATTAGATGCTGTATTCTTCTTTCCATTTCGTTTGCTCCATGTAAGAGCACCTCAACAAGTATTCCATCCAGTCCTGGTGCCTTCCTAGTATTGAGCTCTTGAATCGCATTCCTATTCTCCTCATATGTTGGTGGAATTGCCACTTCATGTCCGACATCAGAGTGAGGCAGATTGTTGATCATGTTTAAATCAATAACTGAAGGATTTTCAAACAAATCAGCGAAATGTTCAGTCCAATTGGAAACTTTAAGGCGATTAATTCCATCCTTAGTTTTCAGTGGAGTTACAGATGAGGAGGCCCAATGTCCTTTCTTACAAGGCCATACATTACCTTGAAATCTTTACGATTGTTGGCATCCTAAATTTGTTTGGTAATATCATGTCACCATTGATTCTTTAATTGGCGTAATTTACGTTGAAGAGAGTACCTACAAAACTTAAGGGACAAGGAAAAATGATTGCTGATTACTGTCAGATGCACCCAGCATCTTCTGATAAAGATTGTTTTTGGTTTTAAGAAGCTGGGTGATTTCGGGATTACTCTCATTGAATCAAAATTGATGTTGTTCTTTTCCTTAAATACAAGACAGCAACACTACAGTTGTATATTGTCTTTTAAAAACTTCAAAGGAACAATCAAATTGCGAGACTTCCACAGCTTTTTGAATATCTTCTCGCATCACTGGATCCCTCAACTTATTCACATCAACCCGTTTGGGATTTTTGTCCCTCAAGATTGAACTTTCGACCTCATAAGCAGTTTCAGTTTTCTCCTTACAAGATGTTAATCAATACCAAAATCTGCTCACTTTATTATTCGTACATTGCAAACATCTTGAAGGTCACGTTGAAGACAAATTATGTAATCAATGATGTGATCATGGCGAGATCTTGGGTGAATCTAGGTTACCTTATGGATATTTTTTGTTGAAAGAAAGTATTATATATAGCAAGATTGATGTTTGTGCAGAGCTGGAGAAGATGCAAACCATTACCCATTTACTCCAAAACAATCTACATGTTCCCACGTTTCATGATTTGTACCCACCCTTGCATTAAAATCCAGCAAAGGGATAATTTTATCAGCCTGAGTAACTTTTGATGACATTGGCTAGAGATCTTCGTAGAAAGTAATTATCATTTCTTCACTATTGGACATGGAGAGACAGACAGAGATTAATATCATGAATCTGTTTCCTCCCAATGGCATAGGAATAATCATGAATCACTCAGTTATGCCATGAGGATGTTCAAGATGTGCAACAAGATCAAATTTTAAGCAAACACCCACCCAGTGTTTTTCACCTGAAGACTTACCCTTCTAAAAGTAAATGTAGCCTGCGCTTTTTCCATCAGTCGATCCTCATCGCTAAAGCCTGTTTCACAAAAAGCTGCTATGTCAATACTGATGATTGCTTTGCTAGAATGGCAGTTCTGCTTTCAAGATTTTTTTTACTTTCATCACTGTCCAAAAGGGTTTTCACATTCCAAGAACCAACTTTCATGAAGTGTCTCTGATGATGAAAATTTGAATTTGACTTCTGTTTTTGGACTGCAAAGCTGAACTGTAGCCGACTACAGAAAACCGGCCAGCAAGAAAAAGGAAGTTTTTTATGTCACCTTTTCTAGACCATTTCCAAATTTATGGGTGAGCATTTTTTTCCGTGACAAGAACTGCTGAGATGCTAAACATCAGCATACTTCGGTGGACTACTTAGCATCTGAGCAGCCTTTGTGAGGGAAAAACTACTCACCAATACATAATTTAAAAATTGTATATTTTTCTACAATGAATAATTTTAATGTTGGATTAATTTATTTTTTGCAGTCTTAAACTGTTCAGTGTAGTTTTTTTAATGCATCTCCTACTAAACTGCGCCTCTCAATTTTTAGTCTTACATCTTACATAAGAAGCTCTTTCATTAACACTCTATCTGGAGTAATCTTTTTAAATGGTGAAAAACTAACAACAAACTTTGATATCATATTACATATTGCCAATCAGAGTACAGAGAAGTAATAAAAATTACGAAATTTCCTAAAGAAAGAAGAGGCAACGTTACTACTGCTGGATCATTCACGCTGACATGAGAAAATATGATCAAATTGATATTTAACGCATTCAAATTAAGATCCATTATTAATGTTATTTGTTCAGTGTGATGTATTGTACTGTCTTAACATTTCGTTATAAAATATAAACTGTTATTTTTATGAATGATTAATGGTTAATTACTATGAAATATATGCTTTTTTTTCTCTTTAAAGAATATGTTGCTATGTAGCAGCAATGAAGTAAATAGGAAAGAGAAAATTCTACTTGAAAATCTGGAAAGTTGTTTTGAAGTATTGAGTCAAATTACTAGAAGGAATATTTTTAAATTATATCAGACGCTAATATATCTAGACATGAAAGAAGAAAGTGTGAACATAAGTGAATGAAAAGCGGAGATTTAAAAAAAAACATCTTTCGAAAAAGGATAGCAAAAAAATTCCACTCAATGTTAAACAATGAGAAAGTATTACAGGAAAAAAATAAAACCGAACAAATGTATTTGTATCTAAAATGAAAGCTAAAAAGATGTTTGCCCGTTCTAAAAAATATAGATTTGTCCGAAAGATTTATTAGACAGTTGATTGTCAGTAACAAGGAATCAACATTAACATCAATTTTCTATGTTTTAAAATTACCTAATGCAATAAATCTTAAACAAATAAAAATAAGGGGTTTCCAGTTTCTTTGAGATTTCAGAATTGTTGATTTTATTGTAGAAATATAATTGCTTATGAATCTTGTTATTCAGTTTTCGACGTGTGTAACAATACAAGTGATTTCATTATTCGAAGCCAGCCTAATATACCGCTCAATTTTTTTCTACTGTCCCGTCTTCGAATCGTTCCAGACAGAGGCACATATTCTTAATGTCACTGTTGACGCAAGAAAACACTGAATTTCGTATTTGTCTATTTTATTTATGAAGGCAAAGATCTACATTACATCGTGTAAGACCTCATTTTCAAAAGACAACTCTCTAATTAAATGAAACTGATGTATGCGAGTCTCGGGGCATACGGTCATATCACGTTGAAATCTTGTCGCAAGATCCACGAAGTTAAGCACCGTCGAATTTGGTCAGCTGATTAATGAATCCTGGGGATTACCAATGCTATAAGTTTGGATGTACGCGGATGTAACTGATAACGGCTAAGAATTGGAAGTCAATAACCGAGTCCCAATTCCAATGGTGATACTTTTATATATATATATATATATATATATATATATATATATATATATATATATATATATATATATATATATATATATATATATATATATATATATATATATATATATATTAAATAACTTGCAAAATTTTGATAAGCCATAAAATGAAACCAATCAACACTCAAGTATCAGATTCGAAAAAGAAATATGAATATAACGGATAATACGTCTACAATTTTGTATCACTCGACGTGGTGTAATGGTTAGAAAGCTTGTCTTGCTAGATCAATTACGACTGATTAGTGAGTTCGATCCTCACTGGATGCCCTATACCATCAGCCGTAATTACGTCTACAATTTTGTATCACTCGACGTGGTGTAATGGTTAGAAAGCTTGTCTTGCTAGATCAATTACGACTGATTAGTCAGTTCGATCCCCACTGGGTGCCCTATACCATCAGCCGTAATTACGTCTACAATTTTGTATCACTCGACGTGGTGTAATGGTTAGAAAGCTTGTCTTGCTAGATCAATTACGACTGATTAGTGAGTTCGATCCTCACTGGGTGCCCTATACCATCAGCGGTGTGCCACATCTAAGCCAGGCTTAGAAAATCACTACAATTCCTTATCACTGATCCCTGTTAATGGAGTTATCTATCGAAGTTCAAGGAATATTGCTTCAGGATCTTTTTTCTGAACATGATTCATACAAGTTTCGATCCGATATTCCTACATTCTATCATGAAGTCTAAAGTTGAGTTTACATGTTTTTTTTTTATAGAAAACTCATCTAACATGCTTCATATTAGTACAAAGGACCACAGCGTAATTATGAAACGAAATTTGATTAAATTCTATTTAGATTAAAACTAAAATAAGATAATTTCATTTCTATATGGAGTTTTCGCTCTAGCATAATATTTACCAGCTAAATAATATCAATTCCGTGTTTAATATTTTCCCCTTAAATCTTATTTCATTTAATAAGAATTAATTCTAAATCAGTCTTAACCCTTTCGTTTCTGGTTAAAAGTAAAAAAAAATATTCATTGAAAGTAACGCTGACATTCATTCATTGACATATGTCTGATTGACTACATCATACACAACGTCATATTCGACATATCTCCAAAGATACTCGGAAACACGTTTGACTTCAATCTTCCCTATCTTTTTTTACATATCACTTTGTAACATTCTCTCAGAAAAATAGAATGCTAGATATCAACCTCCTGAGACGTACAACTCCGCCCCATTTTCTATATTATATTTCTACTCTCTCTCTCTCTCTATATATATATATATATATATATATATATATATATATATATATATATATATATATATATATGTGTGTGTGTGTGTTTCTAAATTCCTCCTTTCCACATTCAACTCTCCAGCGGTCTCACTCGCTCTTTATTTTCTCGTACTCTCTTCCTCTTTATAATCTTCGCCCTCACTCTTTACTCTACAGCCCTATACATTGCTCTTTACTCTTCAGTCCTCTCCCACGCTCTTTACTGCATTGCATTCTCCCTCGCTTTTTTTCTCTACAGTCTTCTCCGTAGGTCTAAAGAGCACACTCCGATACTCTATAACCACACAGATCTATCTGTGGCTTCATACTCTAAAACCCTCTTGATTGCTTCCTCATTTAGTGCCCTCTCCAGATCTCCATAATCTTCGGCAAATTCCCTCGCTTCATCCACTCGAGAACATCTCTTGATATATCCTCCAGAACCATCTTCTTCGTTCCCGCACTCCATCCTCTTGATCCATGTAGATCCCTCTGCCTAGCTCCATCCTCTAGAGACATCTCCTTAGCTCCATCCTCTAGACACCTCTCCCTAGCACCAGTATCTAAAGACCTCTTCTTCGTATCATCTTCTAGCCGCCTCTCCTTGACTCCTTCGTCTAGGTCCATCTCCCTATATCCATACTTTAGTGTCCTCACTCTTACTGCATACTCTAAAGCCCTCTCTCTCAATTTACAGCAACCTTCCTAACTCTAAACGTTACACCACAATTTCTTGCTCCATCAGGTCAGATCAAATCTGGAATCTCATGTCTACCGCACCGGCCCTTATGCCTGCCGTACTATTATTTATGACTCTAATCTCTGCCGCACTGTTCTTTGCATCCCTCGAGTCTACCGCACGCTTCTTTACGACCTTCATGTCTGCGGCACTGCTCCTTATTGATCTCATGGCTAGAGCACTGGTCTTTACTGCCCTCATATTTACCGCACTGCTCTTTATGGCCCTCATAGAAACAACACTGCTCTTTACGACACTCCTGATTGCTGCACTGCTCTTTCTTTTATTTCCCATTTCCCTTTCTATTTTCACAATCATTTTTTTTTTTACTGTGAACTTCATTTAATTTCTGAAATTTAACATGATTATTCATTTTCAGTCAGACTGGAATCAATTATATAAAAATCTGTTATTTCTATTTTTCATATATACCTCATTCCACCATTTGAAAATAAAATCTTGAATTCACTAAACTCACTTTGTATTGATACACTTCAAATCTTCATCAATATATATAAATAGAATATAGTAAAGTAAAAAGTAATATAAATACAATATAGTAAAATCTCTTCACTATTTTGTTTTTGTTTCTATTTGTCCATTTCCCTAATACTTCATCCTCGTTATACACATAACAATATATTTTGTTTTATGGATTCAATTAACCATTCACTGCAGTTTTCTGCATTCCATAAATCTTCATATTTCACTAAAATTTCTATTGCCTTTCTTGCTCTTTATGTTTTCCCCTCTAAACTTACCCAACACACTCGTCAATTTTAATAAATATCATGAATTGTTTATCATTATTTACTAGACATTTTTGTCTATTCATCTAATATTATCCATCTAATTTATATTGAATATAATTTCCATAAGGCAAGTCAACTTAGACACATTTCTATGAATATACAATTTCATCACTTCCATAAGTTTTAAATTTGGATATTTTGATTCATTATTATGCAGTATTATTTATATATATTTTTGAATCTAAGAAATATATTGAATAATGAAACAGAAAGTATATATATATATATATATATATATATATATATATATATATATATATATATATATATATATATATATATATCGTTTGATAGGGTTTGGCATGCTGGCCTTCTCCGCAAGCTCCAGGGTTATGGCAACACGGTTCGATTGCTTGTCGTAATACAATCATTCCTGTCAAAGCTCGAATTGAAGGTCGTTCTCAACGGATTCTCCTCCAGTTCCTATCACACAAACGCAGGTGTTCCTCAACCTAGGCCCCACTATTCATTATCTATATAAATGACAATCATGACGCCATAAATTCACAAGTTTGTATCTACGCGTATAAAACCACAATTTACTCCTACCTTAAAAAGAAATCAAGTGTCGCTGACAAAACTAACCTGGGCGTGCGTCTCAAAAACGACTTCCAATCGGTTGTGAACTGGGGCAGGAATTGGCTGGTTAACTTCGATACCTCAAGAACAAATCTGATACCGCTCTCACCCTTTCACTGCCGAAACTACTAAATGTAGCCGTCTCTTCTACTCCAATAGCTTCGTCTCGCACCTCTCGCCTGTGAAACTCCCTTCCCTATTACTGTTTCCCTGTGAGCTATAATCTCCAGCTATTCAAGTGTAATGTCAATCGACATCTTCAGTTGCTTTGATCTATCCAGTATCATTCTCCTCATCCTTTCTTCTATCACTCCTATATGATCTTGCTCCAAATCTTCTGTAACCACTTGCGTCCTAGTGTCTTCCCGCCTTGCTTGGGGTGAAAAGCTTAAACATATATATATATATATATATATATATATATATATATATATATATATATATATATATATATATATAAGAAATAATAATAATAATAATACATAGAATCAATCAGCGATATTAATGAGAATGAAGATATGGACATGGATCTTCGAAAGTATTTGCTTAACTTTAAAAAAAATATACATTAGAAACTTCTGACAACAGTTTTATAAATGACGATCTCACCATTCAATGGATATATATATATATATATATATATATATATATATATATATATATATATATATATATATATATATATATATCATACATTTTCCCTTTTAATTATATATAAATTTATTTTATATTTAATTTAATTCTTATTATGCCCTGGGATAAAAAAATGCAATTGTGAATGAAATAATAAAACATTGAATAGGAAATCTATACGTTGCTTCAGTTTCAAAGTTTTTGTAGGGATGACTTGAAAAGGTGATATGATTTAATTATCTTTGCTGGTATTAAGTAGTTAACTTAAATGATTATTAGGTGGAAAAATGATATAAATATATAACTTAAAAAAAATTCAAATACATGATGTATATTCAATTTTTTTTTCTTTTTTTTTTTAAGCATTTCACCCCAAGCAAGGCGGGAGCCACTAGGACGCAAGGGATTACAGAAAATTTAGAGCAAGATCAGATAGGATTGATAGAAGAAGGGATCAGGGTAGTGGATATATCAAGGCAACTGGAGATGTCGATTGACATTACACTTGAATAGCTGGAGATTATAGCTCGCAGGGAAACATGAATAGAGAAGGGAGTTCCACAGGAGAAAGGTGCGAGACATTGGAGTAGAAGAGATGGCTATATTTAGGAGTTTCAACAGTGAAGGGGTGAGAGCGGGATGCCAGCCTCGTATCACGAATTCATGACGTCTGGGAACCAGCGAATACAGCTCCTTGGAGCAATTTCCATGGAAGTATTTGTAGAACAGACAGAGGGAGGCGACAGCGCGTCTGTGAGAAAGTGACTGTAGACGAGAAGACAGAACAGGGCCAACTACATTGCATATCCGCTTCTGGAGCCTATCAAGAACCCCTAGGCAAACAGAAGGGGCACCAGACCATATATGGCAGCAATACTCCATGCAAGGGCGAATTGTTGATTTGTAGATCACGAGTATCGACTCCGGGGAGTAAAACTTCCTGGCTCGGCTCGGCTCTTGGAGCCAACTTTTCATTGCGGTGGACGAAGCAATTGACCATCTCAGGTCAGCAGTCAACTTGAGACCGAGAAGCCACAGAGATTTGCTCTCAACAAGTTGAGCGTCAGACATTCTAATGTTGGGAAGGGAACGATCTCTGTGGTGATTAATAGAGAGCGGTTTTGTCTTAGAAGCGTTGTAGGTGACCCACCAATTCTTGCCGCAGTTGACAATCGATTGGAGGTCCCTTTCGAGACGCACGGCCAGGTGAGTTTTGTCAGTGAGACTAGATTTGTTTTGAGGCAGGAATAAATTGTGGTGTCATCCGCGTAGATGCCAACTTGGGAAGTTATGGCGTCAGGAAGGACATTTATGTAGATAAGGAATAGAGTGGGGCCTAGGTTGTAGCCTTGAGGAACACCTGCGTTCGTAGGATAGGAACTAGATGAGAATCCGTTAAGAATGACCTTCAATTCCCGGTTTGACAGGAATGATTGTATTAGGTTATATAATCGACCCGTAATGCCATAACCCTGGAGCTTGCGAAGAAGGCCGCATGCCAAACCCTATCAAATGCTTTGGAGATGTCTAGTGATACGGAACGGGTTTCCCCGTTATTTTGAAGAGCTCTGTAGACAGTTTCAGTGACGGCCGTAAGCACATCAGCTGTAGATCTGGCAAAACGGAAATCATATTCCTTGTCTGAGAGCAGATTATGGGATGTGAGGTGGTTTACCACCCCGGTATTGATTAGGGCTTCAAAGACTTTGCCGAAGAGGGGAAGGAGACTGATAGGACGGTAGTTGGAAGGGTCAGAGGGGTCGCCGGAGTTCTTGAAGACAGGAACGATCGAAGAGGATTCCAGCAGTCAGGAAAACAAGATTCCTTGAGGGAGTAGTTGTATAATTTAGAAAGGGCGGGCGCCAGTTCAGGTGCGCATTTCTTCAAGACAATGGCTGGTATCCCGTCTCTACCACTAGCCTTGTTGTCTAAATTGGAGATAACGCCCAGTACCAAAGATGGGGTTATGTTTAGCCCACTCAATATGGCCTCAGTTCTAAGAGGGAAGTCGGGTATGGGTACACCGGAAGAATCGAGCGTAGAGTTGAATGAAAATTTCCGAGCAAAGCATTCAGCCTTGTTGGTAGAGGAAGTCAGGACTTCGAACTAGGTGATGCCACAGACTACATACATCACGGGAGAAACAGAGCTGCACTAATACAGAGGCCGGAGAGAGAAATAGTACCGGGAACACCTTCCTAGACAAGAAACAAAGGGTAAGACTCTACTCACGTCCAATAGAAGGGGGAGGAGTGTTAACCGGGCGGTAGAAGAGACTACCTACTCTTATTACAGATAACACAAAAAAGGAAGACAAAAACAGAGGGAAGGAAGGCCTGGGAGACAACAAGTAATGAGTCCTGGTTCACACTTGGCTATACCCTATCACAATTAGTTTTAACTTAGTATAAGTCCCATTGTCTATTCTAAAAAGAAATTGAAAATAGGGTTATCAGAATTTATAATCGTATGTAGCCAAAGACATTCAATTTTCCATTTTTCCTGATTTTTCTTATGAACCGGGATTTCTTACTTAACTATCGAATAAGGGAGAATCATTGCGACAAAATGTCTTACTATGGTAGGGCACTTTGACAATTGGTGGGGAGAGAAAAAAATAATAAAAAAAAATAGAGAAAAAAAATTAAAAAATAGAAAAAAAAATAAAAAAAG
>OZ010574.1:144548755-144576255 GCA_963932145.1 Acanthosepion lycidas
AACAAAAGAAAAGGAGATATTTTTCTCTTTGAGCGATAACTGTCAACTGAGACCAGTCTAGCCACACCCACATTGCCGAGCGTTCATTGGCTGAATGGTGACGTGAACGATGGGCGAAGATAAAAATATGAGAAAGGATGGAAAGCTGTTGACGCCTCTGATGATATTGGTGTGAGATACCACTATGAGAAGGAAGGGAAAGCTCTTGACGCCCTCTGAGGGGATTGGTGTGAGATACCAATATTATAAAGGAAGAATTTGAGAGGTAAATTCCGTTAAAAACCCCTGTAAAACAGAAATTAATTGATTTCTAAAAATGGGAAGTGATAAATTTTCCTGTCCAAAAACAAAGAAAATCCTTATTGCAGATTTGGAATTATCGAGGAAACCAAATCACGACAGGCCCCCACCCGGTTTTGGTCGGCGTCCATATAAAAGATCGTCCCCAGAGCAACGCAGACGCAGACACAGTTGAAGCAGTGACAGTTGGAGTCACAGAGTTGAGTTGTGAGCTCAGAGACCAGCCTCGCAGGAGTTGGCTGAAAGATTTCCACCCATTCCGACTTAGACCTCTAACCAAAAACAATTTTCTTTTGTTGAATAACGACTTAGACTCACACCACCAAAACAAGTTTTATGAATATCGCCTGAAGATGCCAAAAACCAGTTTATTGAAAAACAACTTCAGATATTAAGACTCGCCTAAGAAACGCAAAGTATCACGTATCCATAGAAGCGGTTTGGGAGAAAGACGCAATCCTGTATTCAGCAACCAAATATAAAGATATTTGTTATTCTTTTTTTAATACATTTGAATCTTTCGAGTTGTTGACGTGCAACACTTTTGTATTCGTTCTTTTTGTTAATAATACGTTTTCACTAATTTGCTGAGTTCGTGTTTTCTTTTGGGCCTATTCTGGGTCTACAACACTGGCGACGAGGATTTAGGAACTCGACTGGAGTACCATAAAAGAAAAAAAATATTTTGGGGCGTTACCAGTGTCTATAACACTAGCGACGAAGATTTAAAAGAACTCCACTGGAGAACCATAAAGGAAAAAATGTTTACCAGTGTCCACAACACTGGCAACAAGGATTAAAAACTCCACGGGTGAGCCATAAAAGAAAAATATTTTTTGGTTACCAGTGTCTACAACACTGGCGACGAGGATTTAAATTACTCCATGAAAAACGATAAAAGAAAAAAAAAATTGTTTACCTGTGTCTATAACTCTGGCGCCGAAGTTATATACTTTAAATTTTGCGGTTGCCCCCCCCAAAAAAAAACAACTGTGTACGAGAATAACACATTTAAAGAGAAATACAAAGTGATGTGTTTTTTTTTCTCTTCCCCTCCGAACTACACAAATGTTGGGAACAAGTAAAATTACGTTAGATGCGTAATGCTGAAAAGTAAATCATAGAAGTGTTTAAAGCTACTAATTTAGAACTGGTTAGAGTCCAGTTTGAATAACAACGAAAAGAAGACAATTATAATTACAGTAACGACAAAAAAGAAACGAAGAAAAACAATTAGAATTACAGCAAAAACACGAAGAAGAAAAATCAAAATTACAGCGACAAATGATAGAACAACAGAAAATGTTTGAAGAATTGCTTCTATAAACAGGGTCGAATAAGGGTTAAAATATCGAGAGCGAAACTACTTTTTCACAAAACGCAATTTGGAGTGCAATTGACAACTTCACTTATTCGCCAGACGAAGATAAAACCCTCGCTTCATATTTCAGAAGGTATGAGCATCTATTCGAAATGGATTGTGGGAAATGGGCAGACGCTAAAAAGCTACACCTACTGCTCCAGAAATTAGGAACTACTGAACATAGCAAATTCGTGGAAAACCTTGAAAAACTAGTGATTTGACTTTCGTTGAAGCTTTAAATCTTCTTACAGAGTTATTCAGCCACAAAACGTCGTTTTTTTCCACAAATGTTTTACGTGTTTAAACATAACCAAGAAAGACAGCGAAGATTACTCGACGTTCGCATCGGTAGTTAACAAACATTGTGACTATTTTAAATTGGCCGAACTTACCGCAGGCAATTTAAAATGCCTAATATTCGTACAAGGACTTCTATCAACGGAAGATACAGAAATTAGCCGTAGAGTAATAATCTGGTTAGAGGGAGAACCAAATTTAACGTTACAAAATATAGCCGAAGATTACCAAAAAATATAAAAATGATTCTAGAGACAATGAAGAGTCAGGCGTTGCACACATAAGAAAAATGCATCGAAAACGACATTTTTCCACTCCTTCAAAAAGAAGTCAAACCAAAAAAGATTATTTTCACTCTCCTAAGAAAGAAAAGTCAACTCAATGAAAAACAGAAAAATTACCGCCTAGTCCATGTTACCATTTTGGAGAACTTCATTGGTTTAACGATTGTCAATATCGGTTTAAAACCTGTCTAACTTGTAATAAAGTTGGGCTTAAGAGTTCACTTTGCAGAACCAATAAAAGAGGAAAAAAGCCGAATTAGAACGACAAAAACAGACGAACTGGACGTCAAAAGTATGAGAAAGTATGTGCAGGTAGAAATACTGAATAAAAAATGTCAGGCTACAATTAGACTCCGGTCCTGATTTATCAATAATCAACCTACATACTTGGAAAAGGTTAAATAAACCAACCATGCAAAAAAACAGTAAAATAACTAGGTCGGTTTGTGGGTGAAATTCTCGCGAACATTACTTTGAACGGAACAACCAAAAAATTGAAAATGTTCGTGTTAAAAAACAGACACTCTGTTTGTCACTGATTGAATGCAGAAGTTCAATCTGTGGAATTTGCCAATTAATACTTTTTGTCAGAAAATATAAAATCTGACGACCGAGTCAGATAAACTAAAAAATGAATTAAAAGAAACCTTCCCCGAGGTCTTTTCGGCTGGCCTTGGTAGATGGAAAAAGATGTCAGCAAAATTTGAGCTAAAAGAGAACACTCAACCAATATTTAAGAAAAAGAAAATAAATGTGCCTTTCGCCTCGTTAGAGGAAATAGACAAGTAATTAGACAGACTTGTAGAGACTGGTGTTTTATCTAAAGTTCAATATACCCAATCGGTAGCATCAGTAGTGTATGTAAAGAAGAAGTCTAAGGAAATCCGCGTGTGCGCAGTTTTTGCTACTGGACACAACGCAGCACTAAAAGATTATCAATATCACCTTCCAAGCCAGGAATAATTTTTTACAAATCTTAATGCAGGCAAGTTCTTTTCGAAAATCGATCTCAGCGAAGCTTATCTCCAGATACCTGATGAGGAAGTAAGCTCAAAATTACTATGTATAAATACAAAGAGGTTTATACAAATTTGAAAGGCTTGCATTTTGAATCAAAGTCGCACCTAACCTTTTCAGCAGGTTATGGACACCAAGCTGGGTGAACTTGACTTTTCAATGGCTTACCTAGACGACATCTTGATAAACAGTAAAAGCTTGGAACAAAACCGGGAACACATACACAAAGAATTTTCACGAATACAGGACTATAGCATTAAAATAAAGGAAGGCAAATGTGACTTCTTCATGAAAGAAATCAAATATTTGGTTCACATCATAGACAAAAACGGTAGGAGACCGGACACAGAAAGGGCAACTGCAACAGTATTCGCCAGGAAGAAGAAAAGTTATGGATACCATTTACGACATCTTCGACATTCAAATACCCCAAGCAGATCCAGAACTGTGACGATCTAAAAGAAACGGAAGTCCACGTACCCTCTTATCATCATTCCAAAAAGGAGACAGTATTGAGACTCCTGCGGAGGTAAAGGCTTGGGAGAGGGTGTTAAGGGACCTACCTTGATGGACTAAATAGACGCGTCCTATTACCATAGTATGCCTCTGAAGAAAGCATGTCTATAGTTGACGTGTACGTCTTCTATGTACGACTTCTGTCGAACTCTCTGCTTTGGCAGAGAGTAACCCGGACGAAGCTTTGCCGAAGGGCAAAGTTTCGTCCGTGGAGATAGACAGGCCCTAAAATTGTCTAGGCGGGTTCAAATGATATATTATTGGCCGACCCTACGGGTTCGGTGAAAGCCACGTAAAAACTCGGCCTTGTGCCACATACATTCCTCGTGGGGCGACTGTTGAATGTCGTTGACGAGTTGACTACTGTACTTTGCTGTCAGTCAGACGTTCAACACTTTTATTCGTTCTTTTTGTTAATGATACGTTTTCACTAAATTGCTGAGTTCGAGTTTTCTTTCCGACCTATACTGGGTCCACAATATATATATATATATATATATATATATATATATATATATATATATATATATATATATATATATGCCAGAAGACAGTGTGATAGTTTTAATCTTCTTTAACTTGTTAGCCAATTTTTTTTATTTAGTATTTCCTCTGTTTTTCTTCGCATGGATTCGCCAATGTTCTGGTAGCATGTTTCGAAATATCTGTCTATGCTGTTATTATAGATGAGTTCTTCCTTTTCCAAGATCCAAAACATTCTTTCCACTACATCCGAAATGGTATCCATTGGAGTTCGATCTCTTGGTTGCAGAAGATATCGTAACTCTTAAAATTTATTTATCTTTTACACACATCAAAATCCAACTGGATTTTTTTAATCATGCCCTTGTGTGTTACCATGCTGCATAGGACAACCAGATGATCGGTGAACCGTATGCATAAACAGAGGAAGTTTCTCTTTTCAACTACTAATCTTTATTTATTGGTACCAAATTTTCCAGTATATTCCAAAATTTATTTCTCGAACAATTATAACGCCGAAACAAGCCTGGTTATTTGAACAAGGCAGGATTGATCCATATTGCATGTTACTTACATTAAAATTGTTCGCTATCTCCTTAATATAAGTTCAGAGATCAGGAAGCAACTGACATGAAAACGTTTTTTCATATATTTATTGTTCATTAGAAAAGCGTCTGCAAAGTTTATGGTTTTCCAATTTTATTTTTCTGATGAATTTAATTATAATGAATGAATGAATTCATGGCCAGTTTTTCGACAGTAAAATAACGGTAGAAATTCACATTCCAAATCTTTAAATATTTGAGCTTAATAACCTTAAAAACATATTGCAATAAATATCATACATATGAATGCTAGTCGTTATTTTAATTAGTAAAAGGGTACGAATGAAAATATTTGAATTTGAGTGGTTTCCCTTTTATCGAAAAAGCCGTTAAACACTTTTATCTTTCCTTCTATCTTTCATTCATTCATTTTCCCACTGAGACCAACTTTCCCAATTTCCACATGATAAAAACGACGGAAAACAAGTATTTTCACTTTTTCCACGTGATTAAAATGATTACCCCATTACTTATGAGGTATTGGGAGGGTGTAACGGTCGTGCAAAGTAGCAAAAGAGTTACAAACACAATAGTAATTTGATTTTTCTTATGCCTTGTGAAATATAACTTGTTGTTTATTACTTGAAAGAAGTGGTGACCAACTATTGCTGTTGTCCATCTGCTTCAAGGTTGCTGTGCATTCAAGTCTATGCTTCTCCATGTCGAGTGTACAATGTGATTATTTAATCTAGTCTGGCATTTTCTTCTTGACATAGTTTACTCTTAGAGAAACATGATATGTAATCCACAGAGTTAACGAAAAATGATTTTTTTTTCCCTTTTTCCTCCTTAAATTTGCAAGCCCTGTATTATTTGTATGGGGAAATCAATTTGGGAAATAATTAAACCCGATGTTCTAGATCCAACTACCATGCTACGTTTAAAGTTATTTAAAGGGTGTTTCTTTCCCATAAAAATGTGTCTAATGAAATGTCAGCATTTTCTCACGACCATGTTCAATTGATGGCAAACTATCAGCTGAACAGATTTTTTTTTTTATACAAATGGTTACTTTTTCACCATTGCATAACCCTCTCCCTGTCTTATATATATATATATATATATATATATATATATATATATATATATATATATATATATATATATATATATATATATTATTTTATAACAGGTCATATGTATAAAACACTACCAATACTGGCATATAAATATAACCATTTCGCCCATCCAGATTAATTATCACGTTTGTTAATTTTACTGATTCGTGAATGATATAGAATCAAATGCAGCAGAACGCTGAAACTAAACATAAAAAAATATATTGGGCAGCCATTGAAAACTTCAACTTCCAAATGCTTCCCTACGATAAAACATGGTCTTTATTATTGAATGAAATACAAAAAGCTAAATTATGGAATTGTCAATTATTGATACTGCTTTTGGCTAGAATAAATATCCCTACTTGAATGTGGTATAGAAGGGAACAAGTTCGAAATGTCTAATTAGAAAATTTCCACCAAGTCCTCATGACAGTAATGTCAAAGATCTTTCAGATTTGAAATCACACTTTTAAGAAAACATTCCCACCTCAATTGGTAGGCTGTTACTTTTAGGTTGCTTAATGGGAATCTCTTTCATCACTTTTGTCAAACTTACTTGATCACTCTTAATTCTTGTCTAGATTTCACAATATTTATCATCCCTCTTGTCGAGTATTCGCAATACCTCCTTCATCTCCTTTGTCTAGCTTTCATAATCACTCTTGTTTACCTTTCGCAATGTCTTTTGTCTAGTTTTCGCCATCTCTTTCATTTCGCTTGTCAAGATTTCACTGTTATATCTTATATTAACGAAAGTTTTTGAATGGATTAAAATCGATGCCGATATGTTTATCATTGAATAATATTGTTATTCAAATTTCCGACCTTCATCTCTGATTCACGTAAAATACTAGCCAAAATTTTTGTGTATAAAAAAGAACAAGCTAATGTTCAACTGCAATGATTTGCCAAAGTACTATACATATTATGTCTTTAACATCTCATATATTTCTTTGGACTAAGAATTCTATTAGGTTGGTGTAAAAATAATATCGTTTTTTGACGTTAAACAATAAGTCAAAAAACGATATTATTTTTGCACCAACCTAATATTTCTTTTGATCAGTTTCAAGTTGCTTAAAGTATTGTATATTCCGTTACACGTCACCTACAATACTGCAACAAAATGTTTTCCCTTCTTCGACATACTGATACTACTGATACTAGCATACTTCTAAACAATCTGAAATTATGAATATAAAAAAAACCATATAATCATTTTATGTAGATGGCCCAGAAAAATAGGTTTGAAATTCATTATATTGCAACAGTTTTCATCTGATATTGCTTGAGGAATACTTACATGTGATGCATCTGTCAATATTGTTATACAGTTGGTTACGTATTGTGTGCTTAAGAATTTGGGGACGGGATATTTTGTCACTCGGCAAGCAAACTTTTTCCATGCTGCTACTGTCATTGTTCCATTTTGAACATTATCATAAAATGATAAATGCAAAAATTTTACCGATGGATTTAAGCAAAGCATTTGTAGAAGAATGTTATTTTGTAATTAAAAATGAAACAATTTGGGGTCGTAATAGTACAGTGGGTTATCAGTTATAATGAAATGTATAAGTATTGAAACAGATTGGCCGTGTTAGTTAAATAGCCCACTATAATTTGGGTATAAAATCAGGAAAACCAAACTATAAACTTAAACAACAAATGTATATACATATAAATCAATTATCTTTTTTTTTTTACAAATAAAATTAATGTATTTTGGTTGATACGAGATCGTCAAATGTTCGTAGAAGTCCTTGCAAGAATGTGTTTATGTGTACGTAGGCAGGAACATAAGTGTGAATGTATGTATTTATGAGCATTATCGTAGAGTAGTGAATGTCTTTGAAGTAATTACTCAGTCTTAAAACGTTCCGTTCATTTATCAAGTATAAAAGAGGTGAGAGATAAAGATAGAGATAAAAATAACGATCGCTTGACGTTTGTCGACGGACGTATTAATACAGTCGTCTCCTTCTTACCCGTCTTTCATTTTGTTTGTGGGGCTTAAAAAGGTCATTTGGGAATTCATTCCTGGATATGATTCGAGACTTTCCATTGGACACCGAATAAACTTCGCGTCGGCCCGTGAAAAGGTCCGTAAATCATTTTTTTTTTTCTGAGAATTGATCATTATTTAAATTTTGTTTTTAAATGTATCCTAGTTTTCTATTGGCCTAAAAAACATTTCGCATCAAGGTGTGAAATTTCACGAGTTTTGTTTTGGATTCGCGTTTGCGTGTGTATTAAGTAATGTTCGTAAATTCGGGTCTTTTTAATTTCTAACAAAATCAATGGGTCAGTGCTTAGCATTTGAATTTTTAAATCTAGATATTGCTCGTTTCACTACAATAGCAAGCGCCGGATATTTCTATGTATTTGAGTGAAGGTTGGAGAGAAATTCTTTAAATAAACATAATGATAATGAGGCCATAGAAAAAAAAAACACCAACGAATAAAGTTTATTTTTCCTGTATGTAACACATTCCCATTGGACGGGAGTGTTTATGACTTACCGCAAGAGATTTATGTCGTTTACTTGATGATTACTTCGAACATTATTACCTTGAATATATCCTTTGAGTGACACACATTCCAAGATCTCCTTCGAATATAAGTTTCAACTGTATCTTTCTAATTACTAGACCATTTCACAAATTTTCATTAAATATTTTTCGTTCCTCGTGTATTTGCAGCATACGTATTTTTCAACTTATATCTGTTTCCTCAAGTCTCTTATTCATCTGTGAGGAAATTGACTCGCCCTTAAGTTAAGGGAGGTTCAGAATACATTTCTTGGTTTTTGACGAATTTTTTCCTGTTTCTTAACATTGATTTAACTTTTTGCTGGACCTTTCCCTCTTCCAATGCATTATCTGATTTCTGTATCATACTTTGCCTCGTCTCTTTGCACATTTCCTGGAGATGTAAAATGTTCTACTTGCTTGATGCTCTTAACACATATTCCGTCTCTTTACCATTAGGAATAAAGATTTCATAACCACATCCCGGCTGACATCTGTTTTCTGTTTTATTTAAGTACGCTACTTTTGTAATTGCCGTGCATTAATGATTTCATAGTGGAAATCAAATGCAGTAGGATATAAAATGAGACAAAAGCTGTAAATAATATAAACAGAACAAAACTTAAAATTTATTTTATTATTTATCACCCTTATTCAATCAATTTATGTACGATTATATACACGATTGAAGGTATTTGATTATTTATATCCTGCTATAATTGAAAATGAATATTATGTTAGGGGTTAAAACCAGGGACGGGGGGAAATGCTTTTGTTAAGTATATCTGTTAAACGTTGTGATAAGTATGGCACTTAAACATAGCAAAAATGAAATTTAATGGGTCTATAATTCTTTACCATACAGAAGTACTGATATTACAAAGCGATTTATCACTATTGTTTCCTGTTTTCTAATGCTAATTGTAGCGGTTGGAAGTCATCTTTCACTAATACAACATACACAGACACATATGTGTGTCAGTGCGTATGTATACATATATAAATGTGTGTGTTTATGCAAATATATATGAGCATAAACTATTAGGTTGGTGCAGAAATAATGACGTAATAATGTCGTTTTTTTGACGTACGTTTTAACGTCAAAAACGACATTATTACGTCATTATTTTTGCACCAACCTAATACATTTTCTAATTAAATATACATATTTCGCTAATATATTTTGATTAAAATGAGAATATTTTATTTTTTGAATCTTTTTGTATCTTGTCTTAAGATTTGATCAGGGGTGTATATGATATTGAAGGTCGGAGCGTATAACGGCCGATGTAAATGATGTACATAATACCTCATCTCAGAAATATAGACAGGCAATTTTTTCTAGTTTCATAGTATTTTTATTTGTTTCTGTTTTTCCGAATCTCGTGTAGTAATTTTTTTTTTTACCGGAATTTCCATGGTATAGATGTTACCCTATTTCTATGAATGTATTCTATACGTTGGAGATTTTTTGTTTTTGATAGAATTGAAAAATTATAGTTTCCTTTAAGTAGATCGTCCCACATCTGGAGATATTTTTTCTTCGTTTTGTACGCTTCCTCTTGGATGCGCGATTGTGCGATACTGTTTAGGTATCGATATTGAGTTTGAAATTGTCTACCAGTGTTTCTACGTTGCATTTGTGATCCCAGATGTTTTTTTTTTGTATATTAGTTGTCGAAGTATAGTTTTTTGGTTTAATATCAATATTTCTTCCACCAGAATTTCCTGTTTTCTTTTAGTATGCTTGTACAATTCTAGAAGTTATTCCGTGTTATTTTTTCAGCTCGCGATATTCTTTCGTTTTAGTTATAAATAAAGGAGAGATTATAGTTGTTCCAGCGAGTGTATATATTAAAGAGAAAGGAGAAGACGCAAACGTTTTTAGCAATATTGTAGATTAATTTAATAAATTATACTTTATTTCCATAATTTCTGCTACACGGGTTTCGGGGCTTACGACCTTCATTACGAAGTATGGCTATCCCCATATATTATTTAAAGAAATTAATTTTTCTTACGTTTTCTTATAATTAAACATTTTATTTAGCTGTTGGTTGGTAGTTATGCAAATTCTTTTTTGACTGGCTGAAAAATATTCATTTGCTTAAGAGGTAATAAAAAAAAATTAGGATTCGTTAGAGAAAAAGGTAGGAGAAGTCATTTTTGTTAGCTTTTTATCTCGTTTGTAAATCTTCTCCATTTTGGGGGAAGTAATTTTTATATATATATATATATATATATATATATATATATATATATATATATATATAATAAAAAGTCTTAAACAGTAATATTCCATTATCATTATTTATTCCATTGGAATCGTAAATACGATCCAATTCATCAGACCTACAAATTCAAAAAGAAAACGGAAAAGAACAACTCCGGAAATAAAAATAGAATTTTGAGAGAGTGAATATGAGAGTGTGGGACGAATGTTAGTTCTAAAGAGAGGCGTAACATACGAGGGAATTTAGGATATTAAAACTTAACAGATAGGGGTTTTTAAAACTAGGTGTCAGTGGAAGGGGGGAAAATGAATGTTGTCGGATGTCAAATACATTAAAGGTACGTTTCGTGGTGACATACACATACCATAGACGATCTGATGTTAAAGATCAGAATAAGAAGGAGGGAGAGGTAAGGAAAGAAGTAGTGGGGGAGTAAGACAGGGCGGGTGAAAATAAAATTGAAAGGGACGCTGTGTAAATCAGAAAATTTGACAAAAATAATATCGACTACAGGTTACAAATCAAATATAAACATAGCAAGGACCTATATTTTTATGTTCAACACACATGCAAATACACACATACACAATAACCTATACACGTATATACATACGCATAAGCGTGTACCTACATAACCACATACATATACACATGTACACATATACACACATACATATGCATACGCACACACATATACACATATACATATATCTGATTCAATATCTAGCTCTAGCTCTGATACTAAGCGCTTTCTAATAAGTACCGCACATAATATACAAATAATTACACCTACATATATACACACATATACACATACACATATACACACATACATACACATATATATATATATACACATATACACACACATACACACATATATACATGTACATACCCATACATATATATACACACACATACATATATATATATATACATATACACATACACACATATACATATATATATACATACACATACACACATATACATACACACATATACATATATATATACACACATACATATACATACATATATATCCACTAATACCCATATACACACATTTTTTACATACATATACATAAATACATACACATGCACAAATATACACATATATACATAAAAAATATATACATACACATATATACATACACACACAAATACATATATATACATATACATACAAAAATGCACAGACACATACCTACATATAAACACATACATACATACGCATCCAATCCTTACACATTTACCCACATATATACATACGAACATACGCATAATTGAACATAAACATATATACCTGAAACCCTACATTTCTATACAATTACATACACCCATTTAAAAAAATAAACAATGTATCCCTGTATCTATCAGTCTAGCTATACATACATACATACGTACACATACACCCATATATATATATATATATATATATATATATATATATATATATATATATATATATAGGTACATACGTACCAAAACATACACGCATATATATATATATATATATATATATATATATATATATATATATATATATATATACACATATCCCTACATATACATCCATCTACATATACCTACATCCATATACGAATACACGAATATACATATACACATATACGCATGCCTATACATATACATCCGTACATATACATACATATACCTATACACACACACCTAAATATATACCCACATACACACGCAGCTAAATACATACATACATATATACATACACATACACATATACATGCATACACACACATATATACACTTATACCTACCTATATACATACATACATCTACATACATATACATACATCTACATACATATAAATTAGAATTTAAAATCTAAATAAGTAAAATTTCAGCAATTTAGCAGTAAAGAAAAAAATAAATACATAGCTCATCACATAAACATACACAATGATCTATATAGAGATAAACAAAATAAACATAATAGTCATTCCATTAAAATGTCATGCCCGAGGTTTTGAACCAAGATGGAACTGACATAAGTGACAAAATGTTACAAAACGGTGTTTATGTTTTGAATCGTTTCTTATATCTACATTTAGAACATATCTCATTACGAAGATTCAGCAGTTCATCTTGATTCTTATCTTTGATAATAACATTTTTTTCGGCAATGCACAGATCACACCGATCGCGGAAGTTATTAGGTGTTCTGGCTCTTGATAGGTATAACCATTTCAAAAGTGGGGTTAATCCCTTATCCACCAGATCCCAGTAGTGTTTGGATAAGGAAGTTTGACTTCTGAGGCATCTATATCTAAAAGAGCGTCTATGGTTGTATAGACGCTGCTTCCAATCACCGGCGGATAAACCTATATATCTTTTTTTCTGGTTTCTATTTTCCTCGGCAAAGATTGTTGCCTCGTATATTACATTTTCATTGTTACATTTACCCCCGATTAGACAATGATCTTTATTCCTACAATTGCAGGTAGGGATACTCGATTGAGTTACATTACTATGGTAGTTTCTAAGTATTCGGCAATTATGGGAAGATATGATTTTCTCCATATTTCTAACGCATGAGTAACTAATTTTCAGAGTTTTCCTATTGAAAATTTTACGTAATGGACGTAAATGAACATTGAGTTATACCTTGATTCTATCCTCTTGGAATTTTTTTATTGAAAAAATATACATGTGTGTATATGCACCTGTGGATTTTGCATATACAAGTATATTTACCACTAATATTATATATATATATATATATATATATATATATATATATATATATATATATATATTCCTTCTGCATACATGAATATTGTTTTATTTCACGATATTGTATATATTTATACGCTCTTTGTATGTTGTGAAGGGATCGTGTGTCCGTGCGTGCAAGCATGCGTACGTGCGCTACGTCTACTGTATTTTTTGGCCTCTGTGTGTGTGTATATATTCGATCTCCATAAATATATACTATGTTTTGTAGTATTATAAAGAAATCTATAATGTAACTAAATGTATCTTGAATGGTCTGTATGTGTCTGTGTGTGTTTGTATGTGTGTTTCATCTGACTTGTGTCCTTTTCCAATATGTGCGTATGGTGTGTGTGCGGTTATGATTTGTTTAATGCTATTTTCAATTTGTCTATGAAGTGTTGGGCATAATTTTGAATTTACCTTTGTGTTGTGCCACGAAGATTTTCCTTTTGTTTGATAATTTAATTTAGCTTTTGTGAAGGGTGATAACTATATAGACTTTTTGAGATTTTATGTATCTCAGAGCATAAATCAGATTTTTTGAGATGTAGTTTTTCCTTACTGTTATTTATTTTTGTGGCTTTTCAAAAGTGTAGAAGTTTCTTTCTATAATGGCATCACAAACCCCGAATCTTTTCTTGTTGTATTTTGTGTATTGTGTGTTGATAAAATTTGGATGAGTTTAATACGTATTTTCGGTTTTTGATTGGCATTTGCTTTTAATGATTTTCTTCTTTTAGTATATCCTTCATTTTATCATCCATATTAATTAGGTCTAAATTTCTTGTTATTTCTGGATTATTCTTATTTGATGTTGAGATATATGCTACAATTTGGTCGTTGATACGTTTCTTTGGGTTTCGAGGTTGTTCGAAAAGTATTGTCCTGCTAGTACAATACGTTTCTTTATTACTGTTATAGGTAATCTTGTTTTTTGTGAGTTTTATATAATTCTTCTAGACGGGTTTTTCGAAGTCGTTTCTTGTCCGATATAGTGCGATTACTGCGTGCTATGGAATCGAGGAGGAATTTTATACGGGTCTGGAGTGTTGCCTCGCGAAATGAAGATATTATTGAGTGTGTGTAGGTTTGTGGTAGATATCTATGATTATGTGGCTATTTCTATTTCTGATGGGTTATATATCTAAGAATGTTCTTAGGTGAATTTGATTTTCGGGTGTATGTTTAGGAGTAAATTGTGTAATTGTTTAATACCGCCTGAAGAGGATTTCCAGAAAATGATCGTTCCCCTCTCAATACCTAGGGTTTAGATAGAGTTTTTGATGTTAAATAAAGAAAGTGTTGTTCAGGATTAGGTCGGTACAATCGATAATGAATTCCTTTATGAATCGGGATGTAGAATTTTGGGGAGGTTTTCAATCCAGAATGAGCCTGTTCACTTAATACAGAATTCTATAATGATATCACAAACACCACATTTTTTTCTTGTGACACCCTGTATTGTGTGGTGGTTAAATTCGGTTGAGGTTAATATGTTTTTTACTTTGTTTTTTATTATTATTATTATTGGCGTTTTTTTTTTAAATTATTTTAGTTGTTGTTAGTATATCTTTCATTTATAATTCTTGTTAAGGAGTTCTAGATTTCTTGTAATTTCTGTAATTAGATCTAGATTACTCTTGTATGTTGAGATATATGCTAGAGTTGATTCGTCGTTGAGTTTTTTTTTGGGGGGGTTCGTAGTTTGTCAAATATATATTTTTTCTGCTAGTTCAAAACCTTTGTTTATTATTGGTGTCTGGTAGCCTTGTTTTGTGAGAGTTTCATATAATTCTTCTAGGAGAGTTTTTCGAAGTTATTTGTCGTCCATTATACTGTAAATACTACTGCAAGCTAGGGAATCAAAGATGAATTTTAAACAGGTCTTTGAGTGTTGCCACGCGAAATGAAAATATTGTCGCGTGTCTGTAGATTTGTGGTTGATATCTGTGATTATGAAGTTATTTCTATTTCTGATGATTATATCTAAGAACTGCATGAAGTATTGTATAGATTGAGTAATTTTTTTTTAATATCACCCCATAAGTATCTCTTTCAAGATTTATTAAAGCGGGTTTTCATATTTTCTCCATATATTTTCTCTATATTGACCTCCACGCATATATATGTGACTGTGTTTAATTGAATTATACTTTTTGTAATACTATATCATTGGATTGCCGCATTCATGCTTTGGATGCGGTACAATTCTGCTCAGTTTTAATTCTTCGTGCTCCTTCTTCCAATGATTACTGTTTGATCTCAAATCTATTAAAGATATCTTACTTTCGTCAAAGCAGTGAATATTATTCTTGTCTTAATATGGTTTATATAAAAGCGACTTAGTAAAGTCAAATTTGGGATTCGTAAAAAGCGGTATTTCTACTGCTCAACAAATCGAACGCCATGATAATTTAGTTTGTTCCTGGCAGCTTGTTTTGTACCTATTGATAGTGATGGCTTCCGAACTTGGACAAGAACTTGGCGAATAATCCATAGCTGCGCTTAAGAATTATTGGAATCCTGTCAACTTTACGGGTGAAAATCAATGGAGCAGCAAAAATCCGAATTCATAGTTTATTCTTCGTTCACATTTCTTCCGCATTCGAAGATCGAATCAACGGTGGATTTATTAACTCTGTCTCTTTAAAGATAATATTGTAAACATAAACTTTATAATAACGTCTAACGATATATTCTTATGACAATAGAACGTTTCTTGTTCTTCAGCAATATTGCTGCTAATATGTTGAAAATTAGAGGTCAAATGCTCTACAGTACAATCAAAACAAAACTATTACCTACCAATTTGAAGGCTGTGTAATAACATGTATTGAAATAACAATATATTCATCTATGTTAGTTTATTACATTCATGAATGTTATATTGAGTACTTTTTTTAAATTTGGAAATTAATATTATTATTTCATATGAATGGATTTCTTGAAACATTTTTTACGTTTATATTATTATAAACTTGAAACGTATACATGATATAATTTTGAGATATATATTTAATCTTTCAGAATGTAAAGAATGTAATGTATTAGACGTGTTTATTGAATACTTATTTTAGGTGTTATTTTTAGATGCATATTCTAAATAAATTTAATTATATATCTGTAATAGTTTACGTGTAAATTGGACAAAATACAAGAACATAGGAAAAAATCAGACATGGACTGGCGATTTTAATTAAGTTTGATTAAATGCATTCCTGATATATACAAACATACACACACACACACATATATATATATATATATATATATATATATATATATATATATATATATATATATATATATATATATATATAACTATATATATTTGAATAAAAACAGACCATTTTAAGGTTCCATGAAATAAGTTATTTCACCACAACCCCTTTAACAGGGCTATGGATCATCAGACTTTACTTCCAAAGGTTGAAATGAAAAATGAAGAAAAGAAATTCACACGTTTTGATGGACCTCATCAAGCATATGTAAAATTAACGAAGTGAAGAAGTAAGGTGGGAGAGAAGATAAGATATGAGTGGGTTAGGTGTACCATTTCAATTACTTATTCTTAACCCCACTGTCTGTCGGCTAGACGTTGCTTAAGCCTAACGCGTCTTGTCTCTAGATATAGATGAGTAATTTGTGAAAACCGACATTAAAGGAAGAAGCAACAGCAACCCTAATAAACATGTGAATTTCTTTTCATTTTTCATTTCAACCTTTGGAAGTAAAGTATGATGATCCAGAGCCCTTTTAAAGGGGTTGTGGTGAAATAACTTATTACATGGAACCTTAAAGTGGTCTGTTTTTATTCAAACATATCTGCTCTGAATTTTATATTGAGCTCTCTGGATATCATCTTCCTTGGTTCTACCCATGCGGATTGCCTAGTTTTGCATAAACTATATATATATATATATATATATATATATATATATATGCACATGTTCATATTTATGTCAAGATTTCGTTCCTGATATAATGTTATATTTATGTATTTTAAAATTTGCGTTAATGCTTGTTTCTTAAATTTTCAGTCCGTATTATATCTCTACTTACATCAAATCTGACTGCATTATCTTGTGATTTCTCAAACTATATATAAGATTTCTGCTCCGTTCATGAAAATCTCTATCGATTTTCTGCTGGAATTGACGCTCCTAATCAATTTGCTGTTTAAAATTATACGAAATTTTTTTAAGATCAACAAAGTTTCTTTTTGGTCCTTATGCCGTAATCATAAACTTATATCAGCACAAACACATAATTTTAAATCAAAACCTGTCAAGTATAATGAGTCTGACATTAAATGAAGTTACATTAGTTTTTTTTTTGTTTTGTTTTTTTTTTGTTTTTTTTATTTTATTCTTAATAGATTCATTTGAACGAATATTTATCTGTACGCTTATAGTTTTTATACGGGATGATATATCTTTGAACATGGATATCGCTTAATAACAATTATTACAATACATAAATTAATAAATACTTTATCTTCTTAATATCATTTTTCATGTGGTTTTGCTCATTTATATTGCATAAACATTCATTTCACCTTACTATACTGCATATTACTATACCACTTCACTGACAAAGACGCTAAACTCACGTGGATGTTATCGCTTACTGTATTCCGTCTTTCGAGAAACACGTACATATGTTTTTTGCTCCTAGAATAAAATTTGACATAACTAAAAAAAATAAATGGTTTAATTTTAATGTCACTGCTGCTGTACCAAGCTGTAAATATATTAGAGGGCGTAACGTACACTATAAATAAATAAATATGGCGAACGTATGTCGCTTGAGATGCAAAAGAAGCACCGAGTCGTGGGTAGGCATGGCTGTCGAAGCTATTCACATATGTTTTTCACAATTATTAGCTGAACAGTTTAGTATGTCCATATCGATGTATCTCTGCATAATCAGGTCTTTGTGAACTGTTTCATGTCAATAAAAGAGTCGGAAAACCAGCAGTTAGTATTGGACTGTTTTCGAGAGTCGATGTGACTAGGTTCCATTTCCATATTTCGTTCTGGACGTTGCATGCCGTCAATGGTGCTGAGGTTTATGAGGTTGTTTCCCCCTGTCTCTCTCCCTTCTCTGCCTGTAAAACCGCATTTCGTAAGAGAACAACGTTAAAGTGTTTCTCTTAAACACCCTTCCTTATTTAACAACCCTAAATAAGAAGAAAAATTAAAATATCATAATACATTTTCGGTATGCATAACTATGTGTAGAAAAGATAATGTCCGTTTTCCCGATGTTTCTAGAATATTAAGCTATATGAAATGAGTTGTTTGTTAAATTCATGCATTCCTTAAAAATAGAAAACCACAAAATCTTTTGTGCAAAACCATATTTTTATGTACGTTGTAAATTGGAATTAAAAGCCTACTGCTCCTACCTTTTCTTGACACTCAAGAAATTCCGACTAACTCTTTGATAGAGAATACCACACATATATTAAAGATAGAAATGGCATATGACCCATGAGAAAACTATTTAAAGTTATGCATTATTATGTTTTCATGTATTATATTTGGTGCAAATATAATGTCGTTTTCTCAGATGTGTTAATATGGGAGAAAACGACATTATTTTTGCACCAAACTAATATTTATCATATTCTTTTCAATATATATATATATATATATATATATATATATATGTGTGTGTGTGTGTGTGTGTGAAGTTATTAACTCCTTGCTGTCTTATATTGAAATTATATTTATCTACCTATTCATTATTGTTTCAATAAATTGCAGTAAGATCATACAAATTTAAGAAATAACACATACATTGTCAAGGAACATGAAATGACAAGAAGTGACAAATGATTAAGAATTTCCCTTTATTATTCATATATTTATTCATATATTTATTCATATATTTTTTTAAAATATTCTCTCTTGTCTTGGCATCGAGAATCTGTATTCATCTTTCTTTCATTTTGCTGTTTTAATGCAATCAACAACATCTGATAGATAATGTTTGAAAGACGTTGAATTTTGGGGTAGCTTATCGTAAAAGATGATGCGAAATAGAAAGAGCCATTGAATAGTAATTATACATGTTGGTGTAATAAACTGGATACATGCTTTCAATAGCAATACTGATGTTTGAAAAAGAGTAATAAAGTTACAAGCACAACAATAGTGAAAATTATTATTAATATTGATTAGAAAAGCTGTGCACTCAAAGTATGAATATAATTTATCGCAATTTCTATTTGAATTTTCTACAATAATAACCAATAGACTATTTGCATTCGTTATAAGGAATATTGTAATAAAACCCCATAATAAATATAAATGAAAATAGTGATGATGAGATGACGATATCCATTGCTATATATCTTATTGTAATAACGAATATAAGTAATTATATTATGATTAATTGTGAAAACAGTGATAATAAGGATAATAATTTTAAATTGAGTTATCCTCACTTTTAGATACGAATAAAAGGAAACCAGATCCCATGTATTTAATGGATAAACAACAGTTAATTAAAAGAAACTGAAGTAAATGGACATATTTTCATACATAAAAAAAAATAAACAAGGAGAACATAAATAGTCAATATATAAAGATCGTAAAATCCAGTCCGCCGAGCATAGTGTCAGTTATTTGCTGTAATATCGCCGGCGCGACCTTGATCCCGAATGGTAATCTCTGGAACTGATATAATCCTTTATGTGTGTTCATGCACAACAACTTCGAGCTTTCCTCATCTGCTGGTAACTGTAGATATTTTTCGCTCAAGTCTTTTTGAGAAAAATTTTTCTCCGTTCAACTTTGTGAAAACTTCCTCCGGACTAGGGCGAGGATATTGATAATCCTTAATCGCTGCTTTCAATCCTGTCGTGAAATCAGCGCATACTCGGGTCTCACCCGATTTCATTTTCATGTAAACCGTATCGTGCGGTCCATTGACTATATTCCACCTTTGTCAATATAGCGGTTTTCTCGAGTCTATCTAACTCGTCGTCTATCTTTTCTAATGATGCGAAAGGTACATTTTCTTGAAAATGGTTTGTACATTTTCTTTTCGTTTGAGTTGGCACGTCATTTTTTCACACCTCCCGAGGCCGGCTGAAAATATCCTCCGCGTAGAATTCGTTCCTTCAGTATCCTTGTTGCCACTGTTATTGGTGACTGATAGCAAAAATGGATTTTTTTTATATCCTCCGCGTAGAATTCGTTTCTTCAGCATCCTTGTTGCCATCATTATGTGTGACTGATAGCAAAATGTATGTTTTTTTTTTAATATCCTCCACATAGAATTCATTTCCTCAGTATCCTCGTTGCCTCTGTTATGGGAAACTGATAGCAAAAATGGATTTTTTTAAAAATATCCTCCGCATAGAATTCGTTTCTTCAGTATCTTTGTCGCCACTGTTATTGTCCAATTTACGACCATGGAAGATCAACACGAAACACAGCAGTAGATATAACAAAAAATATATCACACAAGAAATAATACAAGAAGTGAAAAGGTTAGTAAAAACTGTCCGACTAGTTTGGCGTGACTGCTATCAGCTCGACTTGATTCAATACCGTAACAATACCAAATCCGTTCGTATGTCTTGACAGGCGTAGTATGTATAGCGTTGGGCAGAGTGCTTTCTGTTATTCTAGGTAGGCACCATGGCACCATTTATATGTTATAAATATATATTTTTCTATATAATTTCCTGACTTTTAAATTCGTTTAATACATGTGATTATATTATTTGTACAGACTGAAAAGATATAAAGAACATTTTCCATTAAATAATCAAGCAAACCCTACGTGATAGGCTACATCCGGAGTACTCCACCATCGAATTTATAAACATACACATACAGCGAATTCTATAATGATTACTAATATTATACAAATTTTAACCAGAAGCATACTTCAGTACGGAAATCACTAAACATTTAATAAACCGTTTAAAACGTTTAACCGTCCTTTCATAGTGGCTACAAATATTTTACTCGGGATATAAACATGTTTAACAAATATAAGGTAGAAATTCCTTGTATAATAAAGCAACAGAATACATAAGAATAACATTACAGTGCATTAAATGTAATAGATGTGAGATTATAGGGAAATAGAACATTTACATAAAATCGTTAGAGCCCCAAGTCTATTTTTCCGAGAGATGTTTCAATGGATAGTAAACTTTTAAAAGAAAAAAATAATTTGTAATTTCTCTGCTTCAATAAAAAATTTCTCGTTCAGAGAGTCAAGCAAGATTGAAACAATTTCCATTACCTCTGTCAAAATTGCTCTCTAAACAAAGACTGATTACAGCCCGTCTGTCGAAATTAATTTCTGGTGAATATGGACATATTCACAACGATGCGTTGGTGATGAATATTCATAGTGAGGCGAAAAAATATCTAGAGAATACTACCGTATTATTTACTGATTTTTATTTATTTATTTTTTAATCTAAATACCAAATACAAATGTACAAAGATATCGACGCTGGTAAGGTAACAATATTCCTTGAGTTGCAATGTTTATTTTTTCGAAATAGGATAACTCAAGGCACATTTAAAAGGGAAAAAATTATCTACTTGCAATAATCATTCTCTTATTTACCTTATTTATACGCAACTAGCAGCAAGCACGGGCGTTGCCCGTGCTTGATTCAAAAATCGTACGACGCATTCAGCAATCTGGAAGTAGAGTAATTATGATTATTTTGTAAAAATGAGATAAATCATTGATCTTAAAAAAAAAAAAAAAGCAGAAGCAGAATAATCAAAACACCTTTATATTTTTTCCGAAAAGATTAAGAGAAGTGTAAAATTCAGTTATTGGCCCTTATAATTTGAAATAAAATATGTATATTTCCAAATTATTCCTTTTGCATATTAATTATTATTAATATTTTTTTTTACCTGTCATCCACTTCGAGCCTGATTAAAAGAATATTTTCTCTTAGTGACATAAATTTAGAAATAGGAGCGCGCGCACTCACACACACACACACACAGGTAGTTGTGTCAAATGTAAAAAAAACGACACAACAACTTAAATGAAAAAAGAAGTGTACAGGATGCGAAATATCCAGAAAAAATTTAGAGTATTCTTCACTTGTAGTGAACCAACATTTTTTCGAATGAAGGTATATATACGTGAATCGGAGATGTGTTTTAGTAGCTTTTATATGACAGTAGGATAAATGCTAAATTCTTTTAATTCCAATTTCGTGTATACACTGTCAAAGCTTCAGAAGTCTATTAACTACGTTCATCTTCCTCATGTAGACAGCATTTTAGGATCACATTTTACTTAGTGTATCAACAATTTTAGTGAATCATGCAACAATAATTATTATGTCTGAAATGATGAAATCATTTACGCTTTTTTTTCATCCTCATGAGTTGCAGCAGCTTTCCTACTAACGGCTATCAGACAAGTTCTTTATTCACTTCATCAAAGGATTGCCATTATTAACCAATCTCTTAGCTCTGCTTACATCAAGTGTACAAGTTAAAAGACCCGAGGTCATATGGTGCATTCAATCCTTCTAGCAACTGATATTCATTGGCGGATTTTAGCTTTTCTAGATATGTTCAAATGACCGGTAATTTGGGAAAGATTTCCTCAAATTTTTCACTTTATGGTATAGGCTAAAAATTAATTGGAACACGCATGAACTTTAAACACACCGTGAAAGATATATGATAGTAAAGTATTGTTTACGCGACTGGGCACGCACACAATAAACATCTCTTGATCTGTGTTATTTCAATTGTTATATATTTCCTTTGTTGCAAAAAAAAGAAAAGAAAAGAAAACAGTATCGGTAAAACAGATACGAAATTGCATCTTTGGTTCAATTTCTATGAGAAAACTCTCAAATACAACAACTTCCTTTTCACAAGTATTTCTACGAACTTGTCCATATCATTAATAGCGTTAGGTTCGTCTTTGAGCGTCATAACAAACAAGAACGCTGAAAGTCAGCGTCAACATATTTTAAGAAATAAATTTGCACATTATGGGCTTAGACATGGATATATACATGACAAATGAATACAATTTCCATATATATATATATATATATATATATATATATATATATATATATATATATATATATAATTCCACCAAAGCTCTTATTGTGTCAAACATCTAGCAAGCCTAATTGGCTTCATCAGTAATATAGTATAAACAAATTCAACCTCATTTTATTTCTTTTTGAGAAATATGACTGGCGTATCCGTCACTTCGTACTTCGTCACTTAATAAACTTTTTCTTATTAATATATTCTTCTATATCTACAGAAATACATAGCAAATATCATCGTCATCATATGCATCTACTATTGCTGCTTTTACTACACAATTTTTTGTAGGATAACACACACACACACATAAAAGATCATAAAAGTATTTTATTAATAACCCTGAATATAGACTCATAAACCCTACCAAGACAGAATTAGGTAAAATAATTCTGCAGGATATATGTAAATCCCTGAGGACTTTCCTTAATATTAAACAATGGCAATCAACTAAGGATTGCATTAAATGCTTTGAAAATTACAACAAAAATAAAAAGTGTTCATTCATTAGGTATGATATTAAGGAATATTATCCGTCTATTTCAGAGAAAACCTTAAATGAAGCCCTCAGCTTACCCAAAGAATACATCCAAATTTCTGATGATAAAATAAACCTAATTAGACATTGTAGAAAAACATTGCCATTCCACGATAATGCTATATGGAAAAAAATAATATTAACGGTTTTGACAACCCTATGGGAGCATATGATGGAGCAGAGGTGTGCGAGGTAGTAGGGTGCCTGCTGCTCCATAAGCTTAATGAATATATAGATTTTAATAACCATCGGTTGTACCGCGACGACGGTTTAATCATAGTGGATAAAAGTAACCCTCAATAATGTGACACTATCCGTAAAAAACTGCACTGTTTTTTTTTTAAAATTCGGATTTAATCTCGATATAGAAACTAATTTGAAAATGACCAACTATTTAGATATTACGTTGAATTTACAAAATGGCACAATATCCCCATATAAAAAAGAAAACCAAGAACCCCAATATTTAAACATAAAATCTAACTACCCAGCCGATATTATAAGGCATATTCAAAAAAATATTGGGTATAGGCTTTCTACTAATTCCTCCAATAGGGACATTTTTTAAGTCAATAAAAAAAGTTATGAGGAAGCCCTATTTAAGAGTGGACATAAAAATAAATTAGAATATATTATTAATATAAATAACCACAATAGTACTCAGAATAAACGTACCAATAGGCAAAGAAAGATTTTGTGGTTTACCCCTCCTTTTAATTTAGCGGTAAAAACAAAAATTGGAAAAATATTTTTTGACTTATTAGAGCAACATTTATCCCAAAAAACTGACTTACATAAAATATTCAATAAAAACAATGTAAAACTTAGTTATTGTTGCATGCCTAACGTAGGGACTATAATAAATGGATTGAATAAGAAAAAAAAACTTGGAATAATCCACGCAGTAATCCTTCTACTTGTAATTGTAGAAACAAAAACATCTGTCCATTACAGGGAAAATGTCAGCAAGAATGCGTGGTTTATCAAGTGAAAATTTACAAAGATTGCGAGGATACTAACTCTAAAATATACATAGGTGCTACTCAGGATAAATTTAAATAAATAATATAACCACACGAGTAGTTTTAAAAACGAAAAAATTAAACATAGTACCACGCTATCTACTTATGTATGGAAAACCAAACAAGAAGATAATATAGACCCCATACTTAAATGGGAAATATTTAAAAAATGCCCCCCAATATAAAGCAAGCCATAAATTTTGTAAATTATGTACAGAGGAGAAATTAGCTATAGCTTTATATGATCAACTTAACCAGCTATTAAACTCCAAAACTGAAATCCTTAACGTATGTAGACATAAAAAATATTGGCTACTAAATTAGACGTTTTTTTTCCCGTTTATTTGTCATTCCACCTTAATGTTCGTATTTTTATTCCCTCCCCCATTTTTATTCCCGCCCCCATTTTTGTTGAATAAATATTTACCCCCCATACCCACTCAGGTGGTTGTGTTTGTGGTTCTTTGGTCACGTGGTATAATTTTAGCTATCGCCTATAAATATGCGTTTCTCTTTGCTTCGTTAGCAGACTTTCCCTGACGATCCGTTTAGATGAACCCTAGGTAGGTTTGTCTGGCTCACTAGGTGTATCTAGGTCTGCTCTACGGTTGTATTGAGCTCTTGTTAGTTAGTTGTTTACTCGTATCGGTTTTTTTTCTTTGGGCTTCAAACCCGCATCTGTGCGATTTTTTTCGGGAGAATTTCATGTTTGTAACTCTTTCTTTTTTAAAACATTTTTTTCCCTCAAGATTGATTTGGTTATTGGCAAATCAAAAACTCGAGGGTTTTTCGAAAAGAGTATAGTTATCTATATTTGTATATGTATATATATATATATATATATATATATATATATATATATATATATATAGAGAGAGAGAGAGAGATTGTATGTTTCATCTTCATTCGCGTTGCGGTTTTGTTACGTCCAGAATTCTCCAAACGTCTGCCTGATTCATTTGTAACCTCGTAATTTCCATCCGATATATTTGTTTAGTAAAGCTTTCCATCTTTCAATGCTATTTTGTGTTATATAACAGACACTGGCCTCGTTCACCTTAACACGTTTTAAGTTTCCACTGTGCCATCGTAGTCTTAAACTTCCATTGATACAATTACACGCATCAGTGTACCCTATATATTTTAACCAGCACTTTGAATCCACAAATCATTTAGCTCATAAGATTTGTCAGCTGTCGTGGAAAAAAAAAAAAAAAAAAAAAAATTTGATTATTTTGATTACAATTTTCGCGTATTTTTGATAATTTACTTTCGCATTCGTAACGATATTTCTACTAGTTTATAAATATATATTTCAAAATAAAAGACTTAAATTTACCTTGAAAAGGATCATCAGGGAAAAATGACCGTTTGACTTAATTCATAATACACACAAATTTTGAACCTATCCCCATGTAAAACCAAATATACGCCGGAATAATACCTGTTCACACAGAAATATGTAGAACGTAATAAAACACAGGTATATTGAAAAGAGGTCTCAATAGTGCGTGTGTTATTGGTATGAGTGTAGAATAGCATTATCATCAGCGAAATACTTTCTCTAAAATGCTTAATGCTTAATATCCAAAGTAAAAATACATGGGAAAATATGCTTTAGGTTCTAACAGCGATTTGGGAATAAAATAAAATAAAACACGTTTTGAGAATAATTCAGTAAGTCAATCAGCAAGGAAACAAAATAGCATAAACAATTGTGTTTACGAAGCAAAGATATTTCATTATGTAGAAAAACAATCTCAATCGTTTCTATTTATTTTTTTTTACGGAGATAAGGATGCGCAGAGAAAAAAATCACAACCAAAATTAGATGTATTCACTAAGAGGTTGAAAATATATCTATAATGAACTTAAATTGTTTCTTAAGAGTTTAACTTCGAAAAGATATTTCTTGATATTTTATCAAATCTTATGATCATCTTTATCATTAAGATAAGGTAAAATGGTAAAACAAATATAAATATATATATATATATTATTATTATTGCCAGTAAATTTATCAAAATTTGTATTCATGTTTCTTTCCTATTATTATATTTTCGTTAGGATCAGTGCAATTAAAAATCACTAATGCTAAAAGAAATATAAATATAAAATAACACCCGTCTTAATTATTCTCAGGATCAGATAATCTTGCATTCGGTTAAATCCCCTTATGATTTTGTCATTATAACATCGTTTCTGTATTTGCGCCATTCGGTTTTCTTCATGTAACATGGTATCCGGGTAGCCATTTGGGAAGTTCAAACAGAACTTTATTTGAATGCCGGTGGAAATTAGGTTTCATTCCGGAGTTCATAAAGGATTTCTATAGTTCTATTTTAGAAGTGATCCTTCATTTCTATAGTTCTATTTTAGAAGTGATCCTTTATTTTTTATACTGAATTTGAGTCTATAC